>PVLC010015305.1:0-37648 GCA_004027655.1 Graphiurus murinus | reverse complement strand
TGGTACTATGGAGGGATCCTGTTGCAGGAGAGAGGAAACAAGAGGAAAAGGAGAGTCCAGAAGGAGCATCCTGGAAAGAAACATTTTCATCTCCACCATTCTGAGGAGGATGAGTCTCACATACCTGTTGCTCTTCTAATCTTCAACCCTCTTCTTGCAGCGGCTCCAAAAAGGCCTTCAGACACCAAATGACACCCTCATCAACAAGCTTGCGTTGGAAACCCACATTTTGACAACACATTTCCCAAATTTAGTCCCCTAATCCACTCCCAGAATATATTATGCTTTGCACCCAACAGATGGATTAAAAGCTAAATCTTCTGCTTGTTAGGAAACCAACCAGAAACCAAAAATACAAACACATATACCCCTGCAGGTGTGAGTGCCTTAGTGGGGGTGAGGGGGGAGGAATGGGTGGGTGTAAAGATCCGAATGTGTTCACGATGGGGAGGAGAAAACTACAGCAGGAATGTGGGGGAGGTCAGGGTATCCTGTGGGTTTTGCATGGGGTGAGGGGCACTTTCATAGATCCTTCTTGTATTCCTTAATTTAGGTCTGTGGGCACAGGTGGCTGTATACAGAATCATGGAGGTCTGGTGTGTAGGTCAGAATCTCCAGTGTGGGGCTGTCAGAGGCTCTCCATGTAGTTCTTGCCCACATAAAGTGGGCATATCATCTGAAGAGGCAGAGGTCTGAGCAGGGGACTGAGCCTATAGCCCACCCTCTGTGCTGCATGGTGAACCAGATGTCTGACCATGGTCCAGGGCTTGCTCCTCTATTCTGACTCCTTTTGGAGACTTGTGGACTTTGTGGGTTTCCCTCCATCCATTCTTAGGGGGTTCCAAGTTTTCATCATATCAGAGAACACATTTTATCTCCTTTCTATGTATAAAATCTGCTGAAATCTCTGCAAAGGGAAGTTGTTACTTTGAAGGCATCTGGGGAAAGGGGATGAGTAAGAAGAAGGGGTGCTGGGAGCACTTATAGGGAATATAAGGAAACACTCTAGGAGCTGAGGTCATCAGGGGAAGTAGAGGAGATCTCAGGAGGGTGCCTGAGAAATTTTAGAATCCCTTTACCACTGTCTTGTTTCTTCCTCATCATTGAAAAATTGCTCAGAATGCAATAAAAACAAGGTGTTCTAATTAAACAGATTTGTTTACGTGTTGTGGCATGAAAAACTAATTCAATCTGATATACTGTACATTACTGCTGTACTTTTTCTTCTTTCCTTTATATAAAACTGCCCATTTTTAAATAGTATTGTACTTAAGCATCTTAAAGAGTGTCCTTGATTAAAAGAAAATGAGCAATTTTCTATTTCCCACAGTTTTCAAAGATTGTGTCAATAGGGAGAGGAGGAGAGCAGTTGTAGTGGGGGCTCTTGTGATATTCGACTTGACATTTCTCATGACAGTTATTGCCATTGCATGCCCAGAAATGTGTCCTTCATGGCCATTCTGTAGCCTTAGATGGATTTTCGTCTATAGCTAAAGCGCAGAGGCCAGCGTGCTGGGTGCAAGTGGTGGCCTGATTCTGGACACTGTGCTGGCAAATGCCATTAGCATGGGTTTTCTTAGGTGTCCAGTGGCCCCAGAACCCTTGGAAAGTCCTGCGGTGTCCTGGAAAGGAGTTCATAGAGAAGACAAGGCAAGGAGAAGCTGAGAGCCTTGCTAAGTTGCTGAGGTTGGCCTTGAACCTGTGATTCTCCTGTCTCAGCATCCCAAGTACTGGGATTACAGGCATGCACAACCACTCCTGACAAGAGAGAGTCTTTCTAATCTCCAATTCCTCTGTGCCCTGACAGTACTATGTGTGTATCCCTAAATCTGTGATATGAACTGGGAGTGTCAGCAGAGCTATGTGCTCATATTCTGGACATATGCTTATCTATTTGATCTTCTGAAGGTCATCATTTGTCCCTTTTAGTGTGCATGGGTCTCAGCTTCTTTGATTGGGAGCACTGGGGCAAGAGGACCTAAAGCCAGAATAGGTCATAAGACAGTACTCAGACAAGAACTCATTATTGTGAGGTTAACCAGTGTAGACTGAAGGTCCAGGAATTTGTTCAATTCTGGACAAAGTCATCTGAATTCAGAGTGACACCTGCCTGGATGCCAAGTAATGTTAGGCACCAGCAGAACATAACAGCCCAAACTCCATGAATTCAGAGAGGTGGCAGGGCACCAGGGAGAGAGGCAAGTGAGCTTAAAAGTAGAGACCAGGGTTGAGGATTCATACCAGGAAGACAGAAGTTTGAGTAGGTTACTCAAAGGAGAATCATACAACAGCCACACGTAGGTAAGAAAATGGGTCTTAGGGACATGTAAAGTCTTCCCTGTGCCCAGTGTTTTAGTACCTGTCTCATGGGTGCTGATCCATGGAAGCTGTGCAAGGTTATGGCCACTCTTTGTCTACTCCCAACTGAATACCATTCTCAGAGCACAGGAACAAGAATGAAGAAGCAGGTCTGTTTGATACTATCCAACTGAGGGAGGAAGGAAGGATAAAGTGGGAATGAATATACATGAAATCATCACACAGAAGTCTATAATACCCAATTGCTGGTATGGCATGGTAGCTAAGCTTTTACATACAGCATTAACATCTTACCAGGTAGGTCTAGTTATCTATTGAACAGAATCATGAGAAATAGTGGTCTTATGGGTTGAATGGGCTCAGCTGAATTGTAGTTCTTGGTTGGGATCTTTCTTATAGTTGTAGTCCCATGGTGACTGGTGTTGAAGTCAATTAAAAGCTCAACTGGGCATCTGTCCAGATAGTGTCTTTATTTAAATGTTTGGTATGGAAGTGGAGATTGCTAGAGTAGCTGAGAACTGTCCAGGCATCTCTTTCTCCACACATCCTCTCCATTTGGAAGTCTTGGGCTTCCTCACATCATGTCAGTCTCAAGGTAGCTGGACTTCTTACACAGTAGCTGGCTTGCTGGCTTCACCCAAAGTAAATGTTTTAAGAAATCTGGGAAGCCTCTGCTGTATAGCCTCTTATGATCTAGCCACAAAAGTCACATAACATCACGTCAGCAGTACTCTTGTCAGTCAAATGTGAAGCATAGAAACAGCCCAGATTTAAGAGGAATCTACATAATGGTGTGCAGAGTAGGTATGGTTCAACATGGGACCATTTTTGAAGGTCAGCTGCCATACATCATGTAAGTTGTGTCAATGTAGATAAAAGACAGAGCAACCAGTGTCTTCATTTTTCATATGTGGAATGGGACAAGAAGTTGTATCAGCTGCTTCTGAGAGTTGCTTATGTTTTAACATATACAGTGTCAAGGGTTTCTCACAGTGACTTGTACAACCAATTAACTAGAGTTGAAACTTACTACTTACGCACTGCCTTGTTCCAGCACTTGGATTTCTCCCTCATATTTTAATGTGTGTGTCTTGTCTTCCTAGCCAGCCTGGAGGCTCCTTGAGGTCAAGGATCATCTTGTACTTCTCTCCTTAAATTTATTTCACTTGCCCCCAATAAATGCACTGAAAGAAACTGAGAAGGAAGGAGAGATAAGGGACCTAGGGACTCTGCAAACAAGCTTGGACATCTTTATAATTTTCTCTGGGCTCAGCACAGCACTCAAGCCCCTGGAACTCTGACCTTTGCCTTTTCTGGAAAAAAACTAATAAGTTACCCTATATTCTAAGGGGGGCATTATTAATCTAGTTAATAGATTGCACTGTTTTTATGAGGGCTTTAGCCCATTAATTGTTTCCATGCAAATGGATGCTGTTAATTACAAATTAATCTTATCTTTTCGTTAAGGCAGGGCCATCAGGACCTCCACTTGGCAGTGCTTGTTGGCACTTGATATGAATCAATGCTTATACTTGAAAGTAATAAAACTGCATTTCTTTAAAGATAGTTAATAAATCAGATCTTCATTAATGCAGATAGGCTAGACCCCCGACTTGTCTAATTTAATGAGGTTCTAATTCATTACTGTGATTCATATGTCCCCCCAGGGATGGTGGCCAGCAGGGCAGGGCACATAGTAGGCAGTTAATAAATCCTGTGCTTTCTGGGATCTCCTGCAGTGGGGAGATATTCTACTAGTCTTTTTCCCTATGGTAAGTGCCATTTAGGTCCTCAGCAGCCTTGGTGCCTGTTCCCAGGTGGTCACACCAGACCCTAAAGAGGAAATACAGCATTCAAATAAAGCCTGTTGCTTTGATAACATATCTATGCTAGGAGCTCAGTGTCTGCAATTGAGAAAAGAAGGGTGGGGTGTCAGAAACACTATTGGGGGCAGTGATGGTTCCCAAGCTGGTGCTTGGGCTTAGGAGCCAAGGCACTTGCGTGGAGCCTGTCTGCTGCCTCATGCCGCCTACCAGAGCATGATGAATAAATGAATGAGCAACAGACCCTAATTTTTCCCTGGGATCCATTAGCCATTCATGTTCTAGTAATACCTCTCAACCCTTCCTCAGCCTGGTTCTTTTTCCAGGCAGGTTTCTCTTTATAGCGAAGCTGAAGTTCCTCTTCAGCATACTTACTGCCAGCCTAGGGCCCGGTCACCACCCACATTCTTCAGCTTCTGGGGTCTCAGGAGCCAAATCTCAACTTCCTCTGTTTACAGAACAAGTGCTGGCCAGCAGAGGCAGGGGGCATTTTGGTTCCTCTCTTTTCCACCCACCAGCCTAGTGCACTAGGGTGGAGTCCTGATGCATTGCCTAAATATGGGATGGCATGTGCGAGTGGGGTGGGGGTGGGGAGATAGGTAAACATGGCCTCTCTTTTAGGTTTGGGGAGCCAGCAGTGTGATGAAACACTTCCCTTCGTGCCGCCGAATTCATTTCTCTAAAGTTCCTCTGTGCACAGAACCATTTGTTTCCACATTGTTTTTATTAAACAAGAAAGGCGAGCTTTATTACTGCGCAAATGAAAGCAGCCGGCAAAGACAGATACTTCCCAGATTCTTATTAATCTCCAAGAGTTATGGGGCCTCTGAAGTCCCACGGAAATTAACATACTCCACAGAATTCTCTCAGCAAGTCACTGGGTACCTTGCCCCTCCCCTTGGAGCAATGATAACAGCCCTGCCCTGGCTAGCCTGGGAGAGCGCCCTGGGCCTGTGGAAGGCTGTCACCCTCTCATGGGACCCCACCCTCTCTTGGGTTGCTTGTGTGCTAACCTCATGCTTCAATGCACAATTGTGGATTTATTTGTACACCTATTCTGGGCATTGTCTGGAAATGTGGATTTAGGTGTTGTTCAATTCACTTCCATATACAATTAAATATGTATGGATTATTTACTATTGTAGTGTGGGAGAGTCTTGACATCTGTGAGATTATATCCTGAGGCTTTTGTGAATCTCAAATGCATGAAAAACACAATCATGTATAATTTGCTCTCTCTACAAACACTACAAACATGGTACAGGGATTGCTCACTCATTCTACAAATGTTTATGAAGTGCCCTCTGTGTGCTGGACACAGGTCTCTGCCTTCAGAGTCGTGGGTCTGATGGGGACACTGAGGAGAAATGTGAGAGTTTGACTGAAGGAACAACAGGATATATCTTGTGATTTTCAAGGCTCGTATCAGTGGCTATGTTAAGAAAAGTCCTTTGGGGGCACAGCAGAAGTAAACTGGCTAGTTATGAGATGTTGGAACAGTTCAAAGAAGATGAGATGGATTAGGGTGGGCAGAAGGTGGTAACAGGAGGAACTAAAGACATGCTATAATGGTATTGAGATAGCAATAGGAACTGACATTGCACCTTGGGCTTCCTAACGAGAAGTGTGGTGCCTGCAAACATGAGAGCTGCTGTATCTGGGATGGATGGATGCTTGCAGCCAGAGAGGATCACTCACTAGGCTTACTGTTCTTTGCATGAATGGAAATCAGACCCCAGCAAAAAGGTGGATTTCTCTTATATTATAGGATTTTGGTGTCACTTGCAAGCAGTTAAAGATGGAGTAATTGGATCTGCAAATGACGGTGTCTGTGGGATAAAGATTTGAATAGCATATATTGGTTTAAGACATTTTTAAACTGTTACACTAAAGAAGTAAAGTAGCCCAAGTATCTTGTTAATACTAGTTTACAGGTGAGAAAGCACAGGCTCAGAGAATTCAAGTGAATTTTCCAAAGTCACAAGATAATTAGACAGGTCCAAGGTTAAAGCCTGGGTCTCCTGCCTCTAAGTATGGCTTTTCCAGTGGTCACAGCATACAACCTCTTTGCTGCACTTTTAGCTATACAATAAGGAGTGGAGGAGGGTAATGAGGATGGAAAGCAGTGCCCAGCAAGATCCAGTCCTTTTCTGAGAGGAACTAACAGTTTTTCTGCAGATAAGATTCATGTATATGCACAACTTTTTAAGGAGGGGTGTGATCAATAATGGCACTACTGGCTAAAGCTTAAAGAGGTACTTGATCTGATGCAAGTGTGGGGGTTCTGACTATCAGTGTCTCCAGCCATTAGGTTCAATCTCATGGAATGTTCTTGATGGAGTGAGAGCCCCAAGGAAAAGCCTATAGACCTAGATCATGTCTATATAGCTGTCAGCCTATCAGTATATTTTGAGAACTCTTATTCTCAGACCTCAGGATATCATATTTTCTCCTTCCCACTTAAACCCTCTGATTCAAGCAAGGCCAGAACCCTGAGGTCCTTCTTATCATAAGATCATTTCTGACATCCATGCCTTCACTGATCTTGGCCCCGGTTTCTTCCCTCCTAGGTAAACCTCACCTATCTTTCCAGAGAGGCCCCAGTTTCACTGATGTAAAAAAAAAGTTGTTTGCTGCTATGCACCAACAGTTCCTCTGGAGGTACGGAGAGGGAAAATCCAGAAACATGTAGAGGATAAATTTGAGGGTAAGAAAAATTATGGAAAAGCTTGAGTTGGGAATGGGGAAAGAGTATGGGAGAAAGAATAGTGATTTGGTTTTTGAACACCTAGACTTGGACAATTCAGGGTGCTTGAAACAGATAAAACCACAAATAAATTTGTATCATAGAGGAATGACTTATGGCACTTTTTCTCCTAAAGGGAGAGACAGAAACCAATTCTAAGGTTCTGATAGCTCCCAGAGGGGCTCTGAGGAATCCCACTGGCAGGAATTGGGAAGGATGCCAGGGATCAGGTGGGCCAGAAAGGGCAGACTTGTCTTCCTTGGGGATGGGGCTTCTGGGGAGCTAGGGTCAGGAGCACAGGGGAAGAGAAGGTGGGGTGGGAGAGGCCTGCTGTTATTCTTATTGGCTTAGAAATGGTCCTTTTGTGTGCTGCTTCTGGAGCATACCAGGCCTTCAGCTTTCTGAAGTGCAAACCACAGTGGGAATTAGGGAATCGAAGATCCCTCTGCCCCTGGCCTTAGAGCTCCAAGGAAAGACTGGGCCAAGACTAAAGCTTCTCATTTTTATCCACTTCTTTGTGGCAGACATCAGAGGGAAACAAGGTATGTGTCCTGAGCTGCACTCTGGTCCAGCAAGTCTGTTTCTTCTGCAGCCTCATCCCATTGCCTAAGGCATGGACATTATTGCGAAAAATACTCGGAAGCCCCTTTCTTGGACATTGTCACCCATCCTAGTATGAGGTTATCAGAGTCTTTCCATTGGAGCATGGAGGAGACCAGAGTCTGGTGTAATGAGAGGTTCTTGGCTCAAGATCCCTTTGGTAAGTGCAAATCTGGATGAGATACCTAATTTATATGTGTGCACACTTATTGGGAGGGTGTCAAGGCACCTGAAATAACATCTAGGATTCCTATAGGGCCCCCAAACCAACCGAGGAAGATTCTAGAGATCCTTTGAAGAGGGGAGACCTTAGAGACCAGGTTCTGTCTTTCTGCACATTCACAAGTCTCTGTGTTGTGACCCATCACTGGGCCATTTTCCTGGCAGAAATGACTGACAGTGACATTTGCATATGCAGCCTGACATTTCCCTCCTCAGTGATTCAATTTTCTTTCTATTTATTTTTGTTTATTGTTAGAGCCCCCTGTGTGCATTTACATCCTTGACTTCAGGAAACCTGGCTGGCCATACTGACATTATCTCTCAGTGCTAGCTATTTTCCTAGGTCCCCCCATTTTTGTCCTTTTCCTATTTTCTAGGATATCATTTCCATGGTGCAACATGATCCAACGGATGTAACTCCTGAGAAGGTGTCCCTGTGCTTCAGTTCACTCTACTCCCCAATGGTAAGAGAATGTGTGAGTGGGTGCTCTGGTACCCCAGCAGGAAGGAGATGGCATGTAAGTACACGTTAGCACTCTAACCTCTGGGACTTGATTTCTCATAAGAAAGACTAAATGAAATAATAGGTTTGGCTGGCACATAGGAGTCCCATTCTAGGTGATTGATCTACTTGTAGCCTATCTCCAAGCATAGGACGGTGGGAGAGGAAAGGAGAGAAAGAGGATGGGAGAAGCAAGGGGAAGGAAGAGAAAAAAATGAAGAGAAGAGGAGAGGAAAAGAGATAAGGGGAAAATGGGAGGGGAAAAGACACTTGTTAAATGTACTGAACTTGTGCACTGAAATGGACTGAAAATCGGAACTTGTGGGCTGAAGTTCGAATTCTATATTTACTAATTTTAAGCACTAAGATGTTTCTGTTTCCAAGCTTAGATATCCTACCTAAAATATGGAGAATCATACAACACCTGGCCAATCTATCAGATCAATTGTGAAAATCCAGTGAGATAATATGTGCAGATGTATCTTGTAGTGTGAAGTGTACACACACACACACACACACACACACACACACACGTACTTGTGCCTGCACACTGATTTGTGTACCACAATAATGGCAGCACCATCCTTGGCAGGTGCCGCTTCAGTTGCTTTTGAACCTTTATCTTTACAGCCTCTTACAACCAATGTACTTTTGTCACTTCTAAGCCTTTCCTTGCATATCAATTGAAACCATGTTGCCAGCATCTGCTAAATTCCTCTGCCTTTTGGGATGCATCTCTTGATTGCCCAGCTGCCACTGAATTGTGAACCCTGGGATAGGAGAGAATACTTGGGGAGGGCTCCTGTTCCAGCCCCGCCCTATAATATTAACTAGAATTGAGTTTATTTATTTTTCATGGTGCTGAGGATTGAACTCTACCACTGAGTTATATTCTCAGAATTTTCTTATGAAACAGGATTTTACTAATTGCTGAAGCTTTCCTCAAACTTGCAATACTCCTGCCTCAGCCTCTTGAGTAGCTTGGATTATAGGCATGAGCCACTGCACCTGACTGGACTGTGAGTTGTTCTAAATATAAGCACAAATGAGTTAGTGTTACTGAAATGTTTAGGAACTATTCTATTTCTAGAATCCTTTATTATACTAGTAAACAATGCTTCCTATTCTACCCTGAGCACTGGGTGAGGAGCAGGACTCACTGTCCTTCTCTAGAAACATCAATTGCAGATTGGAGGCCCAAAGCTGTTGTAGCAAGTCAGACAACTTTGTTTCTTGACTGTTTAAGAAGTAGTAGCTCAGACAACAGAGGAAAGCACCCGACAAACTCTGTTTTCTAGTTGCTGGGCCCACAAGCACTGTGGGAAGCCTCAGTTCTTGAGACCAAGAAATAGAGGCTGAAAACATGTGATGAGGTCAAGCTTCTCTGGGCAACATGTCATCCCAATATTTAGTGAGTTTGCCTCCATGCTTGACTTACTGTACTCAGGTGAGGGAGGACATGAAGATAAGGGCTGAGAGCTGGGCATATGTTTTGTGACCTGTAATCTGTACTTTAGGCACCCATGGCCCTAGAATCTTCTCTAGTTAGTCTCTATATTTATGTGTCATCTTTCCAAGCAGAAGGTGGAGTATTTTATAGATGCAACATACCTTGCTTATAACTCAGAGCCCTAGCATATTATGACTCCTCTAAATGCCCATTGAATTGAAATGCACATAGTAGGATCCAAAATAAGAAGTCATGAACTGTTCTAAATATTTTACACATGTCACTCCACTAGATCCTTGTATAACCCTAGGAGATAAATACCACAATCAGTCACATTTTAAGATGAGGATACCAAAGTAAAAGGAGGTTGAGTAAGTCTGTGGTTTGGTTCACATAGCTACAAAGTGGTAAAGCTGAGTTCAAACAAGAGGCACACTGGCTCCAGCATCCAAGCATCCAAGCTCCCAGGCTCTTAAACACTGTGCCGTTAGTTTCTCTCTCTCTCTCTCTCTCTCTCTCTCTCTCTCTCTCTCTCTCTCTCTCTTTAGTAAGGGATATGGGGCAGTGGGACACTGACCTGGTAGGACAGAGAGTTCACATTAGTATTGGAGAAGTAATGAAATCCTGGTGGGCTTTGAGGAAAACCTGTTTTTCAAAGAGCATATCCTCTAACAACTTATTGCAATTTCCACAAATAGGAATGTTCCCAAAATAGACCATTTCCTCATATGCTATGCTTGTATCAGCCCAGTCCCTGTCTCATTTTTAGAACTTTAGGTAATCTTTACTTTCTGTTAGTTGTCTATGTTTTGAATTCTCTTAAGAAGTTCTTTCTGAGATCATTCTTTTCTGCTCATGGGAAGTGCTTGGGCAAGCAGGCTGTGCCAATGCTGGTGGTCAGAGGAAGGGGGCTGGAGTTACATGGTTGCAATTAGGCTACTATTAGTCTCCTTTCCATGAGAATCAATTTTGTGCAGTGAAGTACAGCTGTGAGAGTGTGGGGGCAGAGCCTGATCTCCTCTGACTCTCCCATTGCTCTCAGTGCAGGATCTTGTAGAGTCCATATTTGCCTACTATGATTTACTAATTGGAAGCCCACATTGAGCAGAAGAGGCCTCTCCATGGCATCTGCTCCAAGCTTTGCCTTAGACTTGACCAGGAACCAGCCTTGGTGAACTCCAAACTGAACTTTTCAGCTTAAACTTTTTGCAGAATTTCCCTCATCGAGAAGGATGCCATTTCCAGAAAACTAATGTTCTTTTGGCTTATTGCATTTGTTATCAGACATCCTATCACTTGAAACACTGAGAAATGTGTTTTCTCAGCTCCAGTGAGGTTGTCTTATGGGAGACGTTCTACACAGCAGAAGCTCAGGAAAACCAGTGATATGATTTAGAAGCAATTCACCAGGTCAGAGACTCTGTTAAATCAGAAATGTGGCAAAGGGACAGGAGGGAAATCTGCAATGCTTAGTTATTTTGTCTACAAATCAAGGGCCTGGTAAAGTTTCTTACTTTTAGCTTCTATGGAAACAAGACTATAAACAATGTGCAATGCTAGAAACTAATTAAAAAGCCACCCTAAATCATCAAAAAAGGGTAAATTGAATTTTAAGTACCATTTGCTCCTGTGAAACGTGCTTCCCCTTGTTTGGGACCCATCCCAATGCTGACACTTCTGAAGTCAGACTTCACTGGTTAGTGATACAACTGGCCTGTCCCTGTGATCTCAGTTGTCCTCAGTTCTGAGTGAGCACTCCCCTCAGTGATCCATTATCATCACCATCGCTATCACCACCACCACCACCACAATCATCACTATCACCACCACCATCACCACCACCACCATCATCATCATCATTTCCATGTTTTCCTTCAATACATTTGTCCAACTAACATGTTCTCTCTTTTTTCTGCTTATGTAAGTCCTACTCATACTTAAGATGCCCTCAGTTCTTTTATTTGGTCTATTCAACAGCCCTCCAACACTCCTGCCTTTAAATCCTTCACTGATCATATCTCTTACTTGCAACTTTTTATATCTGGCTTCATGAAAGCTATTCATTCAGTTCTCATTATTCTTACTACTTTCATGGGCCTTCTAGCTGCCATGTAAATCGGAAGGGCTAGGTTATGCAGAAACAAAAGATTTCTAAATGTCAGTGGCACAACACTTCAAAGTTTCATTATTTTTACACAAACTCAGTTGCAGGTCAAGGTAATTCTCCAAGCAACTGACCTCACCGTGGGAACTCAAGGGTGTGAGCTAAGCAGAACTCCTCCACTCAGGAACTGTGTAGCCTGGAGCACAGGGCATATTTGGTCACTGTCTCAGGGGTAGGTTGTGCTTTTCATTGACTCATTCCAGGTGTGAAACTTATAATTTCTATTATTTTTCATTGGCTGTTTAGTTACACAACCCTGCCCATCTGCAAGGCAGTTAAGAAGTACAGTTTTTGAGGTGTCTGGAAAGGAAGAGGAAACTGGATATTAGAGATCACTGTGATGTCAACCACAGCCTCAAATAATAAACTTATGAGAAAAGCTCAGATATCTTGTATTTCTTAGCATATCCTGTGATATTTTAGGTAAAATAAATTCTCAATAAGTGTTTGTTGAATAAATGACATCATGAATTAGCCCTTATGAAACACCAGTTTGTGGTAAGATTTATGCTAAGCACAAGACCTGGAACTTAAAGTCTGGCACATGGTAGATCATTCATTCATTTGTTTATTCATTTGACAAACATATACTCAGTGTGGTATGTTCCAGGCACTGTTCTAAGCATTTGTAAAACAACCTGTGGATCATTAACCTTATCGATCTTACTCTGTACAGAAGGAGACAGATAACAAATATTAAATATAACAAGAAAACTAAATAGTATGATGGAATGTTATGCATTGTGGAAAGAAAAAGTAGAGCAGGATAAGAGATACAGATACTTGAGGATTAGAGCAAAAGTAATTTTAAATAGGTGGTTAGAGCAAGGTTGACTAAAATGGCATGAAAAAGAAGTAGGTGAGATAGTTAACATGGTAGGTACCTGTAGTAAGAACATTTGTGAATAGGGAATAGCCTCTATTGATTAAGGTGTGACATGTTTGAGGAATTACAAGGAGTACTGCAGGGCTAGACTGAGATGGTGTGAGCCAGGGTGATGAATTCAGAGAGGTGATAGAACCTCATCACGAGGGCTTGTGGGCCATTGGGGGACTTTGGATTTTCCTATGAGCGAAATGGGAAGCTATTAAAAGGGCATGTGACATGGCCTATGTTGGAAATTGATTTTAGCGAGAAAGGATATAAGCTGAGAAATCTGTTAGAAAGCAAAATCAATAATTCAGGAGCGATGATAGTATTTGGAACAGGATGTCTGCCATGTTCCAAGGTGGATGTTTTTAGCTTTACACATATATATGTGTATGTGTGTATAATATACATATATGTATAATATATGTACTATGTTATATATATACAGTATATTTATGTATTATATATTTTACATATATGTAATATATACCTATATGTATCTTATGAAAATTTTAATTCAAAGAGGAAAATTTAGCTTTATGTCTCATTTACATATGTAGATACATTACTTGGTTGTTATTATTATACCTTATATTTACCTTTACAAAGAAAATTTCCATGTGTTTGTAATGCCAAAACCACTAAGGCCAGTACTATTATTATCCCCCTTTCATGTCTTTTTTTTTTTTTTAGTGCTGGAGATTGAACCCAGGGGCATTCTACTCCTGAGCTACGCCTCTAGCCCTTTTTAGTTTTTATTTCGAGATAGGGTCCCACTAGGTTGCTGAGGATCTTGCTAAATTGATCAGGCTGGCCTTAAACCTGAGATTCTTCTGTTTCAATCTCCCAAGTACTGGGATTATAAGCATGCACCACCACAACTGACTCCCATGTCACATTTATGGAGGCTATCCCAGGAACATGGCCTAGGTGGAGACTGTCTAGAATCTTTGTGGCTCTGCTGCCACCAGTGGGTTTTTAGGGACTGATTTCTCCCTTACCAGCCTCCCAAGCACTCATACCACAAGGTCTTAGGGAGGGAAACTTAATCAGCAGAGTCAAATGGGTGGTGAGATGAGTTCTGCATAATCCCCACTCTCATTGAATCTGAGCATCTCTTAATAAAACTCACAGTTGTTGTGGGGAAGGGATATGGGACTCCAGTCTCTCCAGCCCGCTGAGCCACCACCTGTTCCCGGCAGGGGCTGCACCATTAATCCCCTGAGCATCAGAGCTTATTTCCCAGACTGCTTTCCCTTCCAGGAAGAAAATAACCTCTGGTCTGTGAGCTACATCAGAATTTTTCTAATGCTATCAGCGTCTCTGTCTCTATTGCCTATGTCATGCTCCCTGTGAACCCCAAAGTGATGATCATCCTCCATCGGCATTCTTGGGGGACTTTTAACTGTCTTAAATCTGCTTACTTGTGTTTTACTGTCTTCAGGCCTGCCAAAATGAGGACTTCTTCCCTTCTCTGGGACACACCTCATTTTATTTATGTTTATTTTATTGCCATATGACAGTGATGGCTGGATATGAGATTGAGGCGGGCTAAGAGGGTTTCATGTTCACTCCTTAATTTGTCCAAAGGGATAGAGTCAAGAGATCCCCATATCTTGCTAGCATTGCTCTTACTTTAACACAATGGGCTCTTCTTATTTCTCCTAGTCTATCCCCACAAGACTAAGCAAACAGTCAGTGATGGCAATCTCCTCTTATCAATTAGGTGTCCAATTCTTTCTGAGAATTTGAACTTTGTCTCATGAATGTGTTGCAAGCATTCCCTCAGTTGGTTCTGTGTCTTTGCTAATTGTACTGACTACACTCTGTCTGCCCTTTTCACCCTGATCCTTTCCTGTCCCTACTCTACTGCTCTCTGCCCTGGGATGATGACTTCTTTGTGCTATAGCCTTCAGTCTTCCTGTTGGGTTCAGTCAATGGAGGCAGGATACCGGGGTTGGAGCAAGGTCAGAGTTTTTTCTCTGCTCTGTTCCCTCTTTGGACAGCAGTTTTAGCTGTGGCAATTTCTCTAGACCTGAGGCTCCTGAAAGCTAGTGTGTCTTGTAGAACTTTAGCTGTCGCTGGGCTCTGGTAGCACCATTTCCTCCCTCTCCTTGTTCTTTTTGGCCTAGAGTGGCAACATCCCCAGCTGTTTGCCTGGGTGACTTGATATCTCTTGATGGCTTTCTTAAACCTGTAGCTAGTTTCATTGTTAAATTCTTTTCCAAACCCCAGCTTGGGTGCTTTCCATTTCCTTCTGGGCCCTCATTAATGAGCAGTTCTCTCTGCAGGGCCAAGATTGGGCTATAGGTCTGAGAGCTCTCTATTATCTCATTTCCCAGGGGCCTTATCCTCACCCTTTCTTGCTCTACAATTTGGGTAGAGGACTTTAGCCACAGGGATGGGCACTAAGACCATCTACCAATGAGGTATAGGCCTGAGGCAAAGGAGGTGGGAAGGGGAGTTGAAATGAGGTCTGTCTAATGCCTCAGAGGAGTCCACAGACTGTCTGTGGATATAAGCTATTACACCATCAAAACAATATTACTGATGGTCATGAAAAAGATATTATTTATTTACATCTACTATGTGTCAGACATTGAAACATATAGTAAACTGTATGTAGATTACCTCCAATTCTTATTGTAACCTTAAAATGTCAGTGTTATGATCTTCACTGTATAAACAGGAATCCAGACAGTTGTTGAACTGGAATATAAAACTAGGTTTTTCTGGCTCCAAATCATGATAGTTCTTTTAGCTACACCACAGTGACTCATTAAACAGAAAATCATGTAGATTAATGTATGTGATCTTGGCTCAGATGGGGCATGGTTCAAATTCATTGTGTGATGGAAGGTAAGACCCAGGAGGAATGATGTAGGACATGGGCGATTTCATTAAGGAAGCAAGATCTGACATGCATCTTGAAGGAAAGAAATGAGGATATGTGGAGAAAGAGAAATAAAGACACAAACACAGTGCTTTGTCCAGAAGTAATGACTCTTTGGTCAGTGTAAGCTCAGGAAGAGACTGCCGATGCCATATCTCTCCCTAAGGTGCTTTGGGCTACCTTGGGCTAGGACTTAGGGTGTAGGTGTCAGAGTTTAGTTTTCCTAAGGCACAGCTGCCTGCACTTACAGGCTCCTTAAAACTCTTAATTAGCTCATGCTTGGATTCTATGTTGGAATGAGGGCTGTAAACTTCTTCTTTCCTCACTCCTTCCTTTATGTTGGCCTGATGGGAACATTTGCTCTGGGGTCAAACTTAAGAACTTGTCCATCTATCCATCTACCCATGTCTCCATTCATTTACTTACTTAAATTAATGCACCTGTCTACTATTTCTTTGTCCATCCTAACCACACAAAGACATCTTGCAAATACTCAGCTGTGTACCCAGGCATAGGCCTGTTCTTGGGCCAGTGGCCACCATTCCTAAGCTAATGGTGGAG
This sequence comes from Graphiurus murinus, assembly GCA_004027655.1. NCBI lineage: Eukaryota > Metazoa > Chordata > Mammalia > Rodentia > Gliridae > Graphiurus > Graphiurus murinus. The sequence continues at coordinate 21,497 of PVLC010015305.1, read as the reverse complement.
GCACAATCTCACCAGAGCCTTATTACCTGGCAATCACTTTGTATGCCCGATATTCTTTCATTCTTACAGTTAGCCATTCCAGCTCCTCATCACTATTCTTTAGAAACTTGCTGCCCACTCTAACCTCAGACTTACTAACTTTTCAGATATTCTTACTCCTTTTTTTTATATTTCTCCCCAACTAGCTTCTTCAATACTGGCTGCCTCTTGGGGAACATCTGAACAGTTCATCTCTCTTTCATTTAATCGCCTTTCGTGCTGAGGATTGCCCCCCTCTTATCAGTTTCTATTCATCTAAGTCTCTACAATTTCATGGAAATGCAGGTGTATTCTCCAGTGGGCCCCAGGCAACTGAACACATAGGGCTTTCCCAGTTCTTATGTTTCTTTCTGCAGCATATGGCATCAATATCCTTCTTCCTGCTGGATCTGGTATTTTTCCTCTTGTGTCCTCCAGGACTCCACTTTGTCTGAGGTCTCTTCCTTTCTTTCTAATCGTTTTCCATATTTCTTTCATCTTTTGTCCTATGATCCTTTCCTAAATCAGTTTCTAATTTTAGACTCATTGTTTTCTCCATTGCAAGCAAGGCGTGCCATAGGTATGGTGCAGTGGTTAGAAGAGTGGACTATAGACCCAGCTGATTTGGATCTACCACCTCTGAATTAGGCAATTTATCACCCCTTGCTGTACCTCCATATTGTATTAGAACCTAGCACATGATTAGCATTCCATGAACATGAATTTTTATACATCCAATTGTCAGATCAAGAAACCTAGTTGTACTGGGGAATAGTAGTGTATGCCTATATTCTCAGTACCTGGGAGGCTGGGACAGGAGGATGCAGGCTCAAGTTTAGCTTTAGGAATTTAGTGAGATTCTCAGCAGACTCTGTTTCAAAACAACAACAAAAAATAAAATAAATAGGGTTGGGGGGAGCCAGGTGTGGTGGGGCACGCTTGTAATCCCAGCATTTGGTAGGCTGAAACTGGAGGATCCGGGTTTGCAGCCAGCCTCAGCTACCTAGTGAGGCACTCCACAAGTTAGTTAGACCCTGTTTCAAAATAAAGAATAAAAAATAGGGCTGGGGGTATAGCTCGGAGGTAGAATGCCCCTGAGTTCAATCCCCAGTACCAAAAAAAAAATAGGGTTAGGGGCATAGCTAGGTGGTAAAATGCCCCTGGGTTTCAATCCCCAGTACCACAGAAAAAGAAAGAAACATGGTTGTCATCTACACTGCTCCTTCCTCGTGAGAAGTTTTATTCTTAACTGTTCTGTTCCAGCTTTACATGCCTTGATCCATTTTTTTTTTTTTTTTTTTTTTTTTTTACTTTGAAACCGAAGGAATCTTTCTAAGAAATAAGTATGACTTCACTTATGCTTAAAATCTTACTGGAATTGCTGCAGCCCTCAGGATGAAGTCCAAATGCCTTGGCATATAATAGAAGGCCCTTACAGATCTACATCCTGACCCTTCTAGTCGTGTTTCCTACCTTCTGCAAGTTTTCCAACATCTATCCCATGACATAGCCATATGATTTCCTAAAGATGCTCATTAAACATAGATCCAGAACTTCAAGATGAGACTCATTGGTATTGACTGCCCCAGGTATCTGCATATTTGACAAGGGCCATAAAAGTCAGCCTGCTTTCACTGCTTATCTTATAGTCCTTTTTTTCTTCCCTCTCTTCTCTTTTTTCTCCTCCTTTTTGGCCTCAAACATTGAACAGGGCCAGGTTTTATTCCAGCAAACTTGGGTAACAATAGATATGATTGTCAGCCTCCCTGGGGCTGGCCAGGTTTTTATAAAATTAGACATATTTGTCTTGATGTTTAGGAGCGAGCATGAAATTCAAATCTGTGTGTTGGCATTCCGCAGGCTGGGCCTTTAATATTCAATGACATAACTTCATTGCAGTTTTGACAACACTATATAGAAGTTGTGCTTACCATTGAAAATTAAAGCCACTGAAAGCGTTGACAACAGCAAAATTGTGAATGCTTCCCGGCTCCTGAAGTGATTGCTATTCCAGTTTGTCTAGAAGTGCTTATTGTGTTTGTAATACCGTCAGTTCCACTTAAAGACGACTTGAAGTTGATGCCATACAGGTAAGTACCAAAGAAAAAAAATATCCGTTTTCCTTCCTCTCTCCACTCCTCCATCACCTCCCACACAATTTTTCCACTGAAGGTCTATTTGCATTTAGTTAAGAGACCCTGGTTCCCTCAACTTCTAAGCCAATGGATTGAATTTCCCTTTCAAGTTGCCAGGTTCATCGGGCTTTTGTTTTTTTTCCTCTCCTTTTGGTCATTTTCTTTTTCTTCTTGTTCTTTTCCTCTCACATGAGTACCAATGAAATTGAGTTATTATGACTTACTGCACAAATCCCCTGTGCTCATGAATCACGTCTTCTTGTGTGTAAAGCAAAGCTTGAGTGGGGTGGTAAGGAGGAATTGGTATCTGAGGAAGGATTACAAAAGCTAACCGTTGAAACTAATGCTTAGAATCAGAAAAGGCTACTTCGTTAACTGTGATTTCATATCTGGTCCTTACAATGTCAAAAATCATTAAAAAACTTAAAAATAACTTTAATAATAGTTTTCTGCTGGACTGGTGGCAAAACCTGTAGTCCCAGTACTTGGGAGGCTGAAATAGAAAGATTATAGGTTCAAGAATAGCCTCAGCAATTTAGCAAGACTTTCAGCAACTTAGCAAGACCCTATTTCAAAACAGAAATAAAAACAAGGATAGGGGTATAGTTTGGAGGTAGAATGTCTCTGGATTCAATCTCTGTTACCCGCCCCCCCCACACACACACATAGTTTTCTTTGCTGGTGGTAGTGGTGGTAATATCAAAATAAACCAAATGATAGACCACTTTGACAACTTCCTGCTTAGGTTGATCACTTGGTTTAGTCTTTGAAGAAGATTTCCTTCCCAGGTTGCAAACTGACTCAGGATGTTTTTTTGTGAGAATATTCATTATACATACCTCTCATCCTCAGGCAAGATGAGATAGGATTGCTGAGAGGAGCATCTAGGGCATCTGAACATAGTCACCCTAAAGAGACACTGTGGCCAAGAGGTCTGTAGGAAGGATCCAGTGTGAGAGTGTGTGTGCTCCCATTGGCAGTGTTGGGGAGCCCACCGTGGGCATCCAGTGGTACAACTCCAGTTTTGTTCATTGGCTAGGACTCAGACAGGTCTCAGGAAGCCTGTTTCCATTCAACCCACATTTGATGCATGAGAAATACTCATGCATTTCTTGCTCTATTCTAGATTCCAATGCTAGTGCTGCAGTTCTCAACATTGAGCACTCTGTGGATTTCCAGGCAGGGATTAGACTCCTGGTTACAGCCCCCAGAACCTTCTCAGGTATGAGTGAGGTGGAAGGCCTCTGTATCTTTGAAGGGTAGGAATAAATTTCAAATTTTGGTAAGTACTCCTATTGGAGAACTCCTCCATAGGCCTGGGGAGAGAAGTTAACATTTATCTACTCTTCTCAGGTTCTTAACTGAGCTGAGGGATCCAAAAGTTGCAAAAGTTGTTCCACTTCTTTTCCTTTGTAAAGTTTGCGTAAAGAAGAAGGGCTGCAAAGCGAAACAGGAAGTGTTACATTTATCCTGTGGCAGGGCCTTACTGTTTATAGGTAAATACTTGTATACCAAGAAAAATAAGGAAAAGGTTAAAAAACAATAAAAGAGATGTCCCTAGTTGAGTATCCGCAAGTCCCAATTACACAGATAATTAACACTGTGTTCAGGTTAGGATTTGGGTGGACAGTGGAAAAGAAGAAATGGGATGGAGACATAAGTGTGTGTTCAGAACATTCAGCTTTAATCTTGTTGCAGTCTACCGCTTCCCTATTTGAAATTCAAGATTCAAACACTCCAAGATGATGAGCCAAGCTTCAAGGATCCCCCTGGCTGGAAATGACTGGCTGAGAAAATACATGCAGGGTCCAGGCAGCTCCTGAAGGGAGGAGTTGAGGAGGATGAATTGTGGCACTTAAATTAGTACCATAAACATGTGAACCTTGTCCTATTAGATCTATGTGTCTTTGGCTGGTTCCAAAAGTCTCCTGATATACTCAAATGGTAGAAGAGGTAAATTTGGATCAAAAGCATTCATTTTACAGAAACATAAAGACATCTATGATCATTTGTTTCCTTATTATATAAATATATTTAATATGTAAATATATGTACAAAGCACTGGTACATTGTACCAGGTGTTGTGAGACAGGAAAGTCTCTTAGGTAGCTCAAGATATGAGAGGCATACAGCTAATACCTATTGTTACTGGTGGGGAAAGTGTAACAATTTGTTTCAGTGTGAGTACTTAGTCACACTAGCATGTGACTAAGGACAGAGTGCCTAATCAGTTCAGCAAAAGAAAAGATGCCTTCATGTGCCATAGTCCAAGAAATCTTCACAGGAAGATGGGAATCAAATTGACTCACCCTAAACTTCACTGCCTCACCAAGTTCTGGCTTTCTGGCTATGCTCACTCATGGCCTTTGGGCTCCAGGAATGCATTGGTATTGATCATATGCAATGCTGCTCAAGATTTGACAGGGCTTCTGACTCACCATCTCCTACACCCAAGAAGTCTAGAACTTGAAGAATTAAAAAATATATTGGTGCATTGTAATTGCACATGAGAGTGAGATTCATAGTGACACATTCATATGCACATAGCATTATTTGGTCGGTTTCTTTCTCTAAGCCTCTTCTTTCCCTTTCTTTCTCATCCTCAATCCCCTTCCAATACTCTACTGGTCTCTCTCATGATTTTCATAGCATCCCTTTTCTTTCCTTCTTCTAATTTTCACATATATAGAAAACATATGACCTTTGATTTTTCTGCGTCTGGCTTATCTTAGCATGATGTTCTCCATTTTCATGAAAATGACATAATTTTGTTCCTCTGTATGGGTGAGTAAAACTCCATTGTGTGTATATACCACACTTTCTTTATCCATTCATCTGTTGAAAGACACTGAGATTGGTCCCATAACTTGGCTATCATAAATTATGCTGCTATAAACATGGGTATGTATGTAGCACCATAGTAGTCTGACTTCAATTCTTTTGGGATGATACCAATAAGTGGTATAGCTGGCTCAAAACTTTTATGATAGGCTTAAAATTGTATGTCTAGCATATTTCCTGGTGCACAGTAGGTCTTCTTCAAGGATTTGTGGGCTCATTAGTTGAAAACCTTTGAGGTACCTGCTGGGGTCATGCTGATACAAGGTACCTCTGGCCTTGAGCCTGACTGGGGTGAGCCCAGGAGGCCATGTCAGGGAAGAAAGGCCAAGTATTTGTGGTTGAGTCTAACAGAACAGAAATGCCCCCTCAAGTGGGCATTTTTTTTATTTTTGCACTACTGGGGATTGAACTCAGGGGCATTCTACCTCCGAGCTGTACCCCCAGCCCTATTTTTTATTCTTTATTTTGAAACAGGGTCTCACTAAGTTGTAGAGTGCCTCACTAGGTAGCTGAGGCTGGCCGCGAACCCGGATCCTCAGGTCTCAGCTTTGCAAATGCTGGGATTACAAGCCACCATGCCCGCCCCCCTGAGCATTTTTTCCCACCTATTCCTTTTACGATGATTGGCTTGGTGTCTTCTTTTGGGGGATTTGTTTCATAGTCTCTCCCTCTGGAGGCAAATGTCAATTTTTTTCTTTAATTGGAGCTGCCACTAGGAGAAATTTGTGTTCAGACGGCTTTGGGGCTAGAGTGACCAGAACTCTCAAATCCCCACAGTCCCTGTTCTCTATTGGCAGAAGGTTCCATCTCAAGTGCATAGTGGGTTTCTCCTCTGGAACTGAGGGCCATTTTCTACATTCCTGGCTTTGTTTCCCACCAACCTCTTTTCTAGTGGGACTTGCCTCCCCAGGGGGCACTTTCAAGGCCAAACCAGGAAGTTCTTCCTCAGCATCCTGAATGATGCTTTTTCTTACTATGAGCCTCCTTTCCAGGATGGGCATGGTCTTCCTCTTCTGGAAATCAGTCAGTGAAATTTTGGGGTCCATGGAGAATACTTTCCACAGGGCAAAACATCAACATTGTTTGTATAAAGAAACACTTTAGTACGTCAAATTTGGGGAGCTCCTGTGAGTAGCTAGAGGGGCTTTCTCTTGGAGTGTAGGATTCCCAGGTCCCTGAATTCACACCACCAGATGACTTCCCAGTGTGCCCGTGCCAGAGTATCTCCATACCCATCTCAGTTTCTTCTTCTCCCTCTACAAGTCTGTGAGGTTCCTGAGGTTACAGACTGAATCTGCTGCTTAATTTCTAACCTCCCATGGCTCCCAATTTAGGGCTCGCCTATGGGGTCCAACCACTCAATTAGGGCAGGCACTAAAGACAGTGGCTGCCTTTACAGCACACGTGGGAGACTGCATATCCTTATATCCAGGAGCCCTGCATTCCTCCATGAGGCCTCTTTTTAGGATTTCTTCATCAGGTAGCATCTTGATTGTTACTAATGCCATGGCAAACCTTAGGTAACATTGACCTGACATCAACACTGGGACATGGGCTAGGCCTTGAAGAAATGGGGCAGTTAGGAGAGACGAATGTAGAAAGAGAGGGAAGGGGGTCAATGGTAGAATTGAAGGCAACAAAGAAAGTCTTTTCTAGTTTTGACATTTTGCCATTTATCAAAGCAAGTGATGGTCAAGCCCAGTCTATCAGAGTCCACTCTGCAGGGTTTAAACCAACACTCTGATTTGCTAATAATATAAATATCTATTCACAATGGAACACCACCTCTTCAGATAGAGTATTTTTTATTCATTTATCAATGAATGAATAGAGACTCAGAGTAGGCAAGGATCTTTCCAAGGTGGCAAAGCCCATTGTTGTGAGCTGGTTTTGAATCCAAGTGTGAACACGACACTATTGTTTTTTTAAATTATTATTATTTTTATATTTTGTGGTACTGGGGATTGACCTCAGGGGCATTCTACCCTCAAGATATACCCCTAGCCCTTTTTAACATTATTTTGAAAGAGTGTCTCACTAAATTGCTGAGAGTCTGAAAAGTTGCTAAGGTTGATGTTACATCTGCAGTCCTCCTGTTTCAACCTCCCAAATACTGGGATTACAGACATGTGGCACCACTCCTGGCTAAAAATATTGTTTTATACCATAATCATTCTGATACCACTGGTTTCTCACTTTATCTTACTTTTTCTGGTCTGAACTTGGTACTGACATGCATTTTAAGCTAGGATGAAAATACTGATTCACTGGACCTTTCATTTGCTTCAGTTAAGAGTCAGGAAGGAAGGGTAGGGAGAAAGCCAGGAAAAGTGCCTAATATACACTTTGCAAAAGACCCACAAGGTCTCTACACTCTGATTCTGTTCAATCTTTTCTCTCCCTCCTGTTCTTGGCAACTGTCCCTTAAGCCCGTCTGTTCTCTGCCTCTAATATATTATGCTGATATTTTATTACCAAACAATTACATTCACTAATTTGAAAAGGAAACGAGCAGGAAATTGCAATTATAAGAGTAAAAGCAATGCTCTTTTATTTCTCCCCTTTATGCATATGAAATATGGTTTGTCATTGCTGCAAAACAGACTTTTCCCCTCTTCCGTGGCTCTTCACTGCCTTGTCTTTAATAATTGAGCAGAAAGCAGGGTAATAATTAGATTCCTGATAACAGAAGAGATACTCATGGATTTGCAGCATGTGGAGGCTCAGCTTGGAGCATGGGCCCGCCACCATGCCTCCACAGGGAAAGCATTCTTCATGCTGTCTCACTTGAGCACCTTCCAAAGCTTTCTCCACATCCATGTCTTTCATTGTAGATTAGTTTTTTGTTCACAATTACTGTTTCATCTCTGCCCTGGAATATCCACTCCACTCTGGGCGTGGCCATAACTTGCTTTGGTCAGTGGAATATGAGTAGATGTTACGTGCAGCCCATCTAACTGAAGAAGCATCCACAGTGCCCGTGTGGTTTGTCTCTGCATCTCTTGAGTCATGAGCAGGATGGCACCTGCTCTGTCCAGGTCCCTGAGTAATTACACTGCACAGAAGGGCCCTGCTGACTCTTGAGGGAGATGTGACGAGAGCAAGAAATAAATGATTGCTGTTTTAAGCCACTGAGATTTGGAGCTGTTCTTTAATCACAGTATAGCCCAGCCCATCCTGACTGATAGATCTGTGATCTAATTTGACTCTCATTATATCTATGGGACAGAGCAAAGGCTGATGGGTGTTGGGGAAAGAGTGAGTGATGTGCAACTAAAGGCACCTGGGTAAGACGGCTTTTCTCATCACTGCTGCCCAGTCATGCAGGCTTAGCCAAGCAATTCCATCACTTTGAAATCCTGTTTATCTGCGACATGGGGATCACAATATTTACCTTAAAGATCCCTGAGGATCAGAGTCAACATGTGCCAAAGATCCTAGCATAGTACTCATCACACACTAAGAACTTCATAAAAGATAGTTCCTTTTATAAACTTTACCATTTAAAAAATCTCTTCTTTGACATTATCTCTGTGGAACAGATGGGAATGCTGAGGCAAGACTGCTGCAGAGGCCTGCCATGCAAACTTCATGACAGAGGTGGAGTGCAAGCTTTGACTGCCAGACTCTGCGTCCAGAGCTTTCTCCCTGCTCTGGTAAGTACTGACTGAATTTCATACCTGGAACTGTGCTGGGGGTGGATTAGGGAGAGGGAAGGTGTCAACCAGAAATAATATCAAGTCTACACAGCTAGTAACAGAGTTAGTGCTTATCTAAGGCACATGATATCCTGAAGTTATGTCTTTGAGTATATATGAACTTACTAAAATACAGATTCCTTGGTTCTACTTCCAGAATTTCAACTTTAATTCTTTTCTGCATAGTTAGAGAAAGCTGGGCATAGTGGGCTTGAGAATCAGGTTCCCTGAGTTCCAATGCTTCCTCTGGGATCTACAAATTAATTCCAGAGCTTGAACAAGTTTTTAACCTCTTTATGCCTCAGTTTCTCCATCTGTGAGATGAAGCTAACATATCTGTCCTATATAGTACAGTGAGGATTAAATTAGGTAATATGTGTGAAGAACATAGTACTTAGCAGGCAACTCAGTAGGTGCTACTCACTAGTATTCTGATACAGGGGTTCTTAGAACTAACATAAGTCCAGAAGCTTCTCTAAAGAATAGCTCAGGACAATCCCTTCCTCAGGTGTCCTATCTAGGACCCTTTCATAGGGCTTCTTGAATCAGCAGCTTCAACACTTGTAGGGTCTATCTGGGGACTTTCCAATCATAGAAGCTTTGAGTGTGGGGACATATTTGAGGCTGGTGGTACACTGTGGTGTCTTTTATTTTTATTTTATTTTTTTGGTCCTGGAGATTGAATCCAGGGGCATTTTATCTCTGAGATATATCCCTGAAACAAGGTCTTGCTAGGTTGCTGGGATCTTGCTAAGGCTACTACATTGCTGAGACTGGCCTTGAACCTGCAATCCTCCTGTATCAGCCTCTCAATTACTGGTATTATAGGCATGTACCACCACACCCAACTTCTTGGTGACTCTTGAATCACTTGTATGCTGCTGCTTTCTGTTCAGTGGTGCAAAGATGTGCTGTTGGGAGGTGATCTTCATTAGCAAACTTCATTTGGGCTTCACTTCTGGCTGAAATGTGGGCAGCAGTCTGAAGAAGCGCTTGGTGTTCGGTGACCTGAGCCTCTAGTTGGCACTGGAATTGTCTCAATTGAAGCCTTTGACTTATTGTTCTTGCCCTGTGCCAAATGGGTCATTTTGGCCCTTGTTAATGACCAGATATTAAAGTCCATAGAGTTACAATTACTATGAGAAAGGGTTTCTTCTTTTTCTTCTCTAATTTTTTTTGAATAATTCATTTTCTATTTAGAAGGATTATATGGTACACTTCCCAGTATAGCAAGGTCTGCAGGGAAAGACTGGTTTCTCTGAGAAGGCAGAGGCCAGGATGTTGGAGGCCTCCCTGGTCCAGCCTCGATTTGCTGTCTGGGATATTTAACTCAGGCCTTCTGGGCTATCTTTGCTGTTGTCCTATTGCCTATATTGACCCTCTAATTGTCCTTACTCTCCAAGGTCCACTCCTAACACCTCCCTCTGCACCCCTCAGCCGACTGTCTTCCAGGTATGGGCAGCCTAGGCATGAGAAAACAGACTGGGTCTTTTGATAAATGGTAGAGATCAGGGCCTTAAGCTATGAGGGCTGCCCACCCCCTGGTCCCAGAGCTAGAGGGATGTGCAGGCAGGCTCCTCCAACCAGACTGTCTGTGGTCAAAGTCCAGGTCTATAAGTCCCTGGGGCAGCAACCTTAGGCAATCACTTCACCTCTCTATTGCTTTAGCATTCTCATGCCACAGGAGAAGGAGGTCCTCCTCATAGTGTCGTTCTGAGAATGAAAGAGAGAATGCAGAAAACATAAATAGAGCCACTTAGAAACAGAGTTTGTCTGGCATTTGATAATCTCTCAATTAACAGGAACAGTTATCATTATGCATCGCTTAGATCAGAATTTAAAGTTTATGATGAGGCATAGGTTTTATTGTATTTTATTTGTTCAATTAAAATTTAATTTTAATTAAATGATGATCCATGAATATATTCTCCTTGTAAAAAATTAAAACATTACAGTGAAAACTAAATTCCATTTTGATTATCCCTATTCCCAACCTTTCCTTCATTTATCAGTTTTCAGTTGATATGCCGCTTTTTATAATTTTTAAAAAGGCATATGTATATATAGTATTTGTAGAAAATAATAGAGTATAAATGTCTATCAATAATATAAATAGTATCATACAATTTTTCACTCAATACAATGTCTTAGAGATTACGTTATTTCATAACAGAGGAATGTGCTATATTTATTTTATGACTTCATACTATTCCATATGATAAGGATATCACATTTGATTTAGCCATTGTTTAACATTTCCTATGACCCCAAACAGTGCTGCCATAAACATCCTTGAAAATATCTTAATAATATGTTTCAAAGGTTTCTTTCTTGTGTGTGTGTGTGTGTGTGTGTGTGTTTGTTTTACTGGAGATTGAACCTAGGGGTATTCTAAGTACATCCTCAGCCCTATTTAGTTTTTATTTTGGAGCTGAGTCTTGCTAAATTGCTGAGAGTTGCTGAGGTTAGCCTTTAATCTGTGATGCTCCAGTCTCAGTCTCCCAAATACTGGGATTACAGGCATGTGCTGCCATGCTGGGCTTCTAAGGTTTCTTAAAGTTGTCACTTTGCTCATTTTGTAAAGTGTTTGCACAAACTTATGCTTTCATAAATTGTGTACAGATCATAATTTTTGCTATACTTTACTATCTTTTTGTATAACGAAACTATAATTTTTCAAATTAAGTAGTATAAAATGATGCAGAATTTTATTTGTTTTTAATGTGAATTTTCCTTATTCTTAAAGTCAAATCTTTGTGTGTATCTACTAGTATATTTACATCACCTTGATTTTGGATAATTTTTGCTTTTCATTCTATTTACAAGTAGACTGTCCTTATTTACAATATTGTAACCATATTTACAATACTTTCTCCTATTTTTATTTTATTTATTATTATTATTATTTTTTTTTGCAGTACTGGGAGTTGAACTCAGGGGCATTCTACCTCCGAGCTATACCCCCAGCCCTAATTTTTATTCTTTATTTTGAAACCGAGTCTCACTAAGTTGCAGAGTGTCTCACTAGGTAGCTGAGGCTGGCCACGAACCCGGATCCTCCGGTCTCAGCCTCCCGAATGCTGGGATTACAAGCGTGTGCCACCACGCCCGGCTATCTCCTATTTTTAAAAGCATAAATTCTTCCATTTATATTGGCTTATGCATCACAGTGAGATTCAAAGTGACACACTTGTACAAGGGCACACAGCACTTGGTGTGTTTTCCTCCAGATCCTGTCCTGCTCTCTTCTCCCCTATCACTATACATGTTAGTGATAGTGGTAGTGTTGTCTTTATATAAGAACATCACATTGTTTGATTTGTTTCCTTCCTCAAACTTTCTTCCTCACTTTCTCCCTCTCCTGATTTCCTTCCATTATTCTACCATTATCTCTCTTCATTTATCTGAAGTCTCTTTCTTTCCTGTTTTCTACCTTTCACAGAGAGAAAACATATGACCCTTGATTTTTTGATAGTTGCTGATCTCACTTAGCATAATATTTTCTAGTTCCATCAATTTTCCTACAAATAACATCATTTTTCTTCATCTGTTTGGTTTTGGTTTAGATCTTTTTATGCTTTATTTTCATACTTTTGTTGGTGCATTGTAATTATACATAAAAGTGAGATTCAAAGTGATACAAACATACATGTGCATAGCACTTGGTGACTTTCCTTTCGTAGTCCACCCTGCTTCCCCTTCCTCCCAATTCATGTTAGTAAAATTGGTAGTATCTTTATATATGGATATAACCTTATTTGAACTGTTTCCTTTCTCATACTGATTTTTTCACTTCTATTTCCTTCTACCAATCTTCTTCCACTGTTCTACTGGTCTCTTTCATTTGACTGAAGTCCTTTTATTTCCTATTTTCATTCTAGTTTCCACATATGAAAGAAAACATATGGCCCTTGACTTTCTGAGACTGGTTGATCTTACTTAGCCTAATATTTTCTTGTTCTATCTATTTTCCTGCAAATGACATATTTTTTCTTCTTTATAGCCAAGTAAAACTTTACTGTGTGTATATGCCACATTTTCTTTACAATTCATTTGTTGATGGGTACCTAGGTTGGTTTTATAATTTGGCTATTGTAAATTGTGCTGCTATAAACATGGGTATTCATGTATTGCCATAGTATTCTAACTAATTATTTTGGAAAAATACCAAGAAGTGGTAGTATTGGGTCATATGGTGGCTTTATTTTGGTAAATTATGTAAAGTAAGATCTAATTTTATGAACTAGTTATTCAGCTAAGAGCTTTATATGCATGATTCCAGACATTCTGACTATTTGTTAAGTATTCTGAGATCCATCTTCCAGATGAAGAAATGTACTGAAAGAAAGGCAACAAATGGCTTGTTATGAGTCTTCCCCCATGACCCCAAAGCTGACCTGGTATGTCCAAGTCATGGGTGAGCTGTTCACTAGGCCTGTGGTATAGACCTCTGAGCTCAGATCAGATGCACTCCCATCACCATCATATGAGGATGGCCTCCAGATGGCCCCTCACCTGAACAGGTAATGGGAGGCCCCTTGGGTCTAGGCTGATAAAGTATCATACCAAATCAATTAGCCAAACGAACCAGTCCATCACACTGGCTCTGTTACTTTGTGGTGGGTAGTTTCCTGCCCAAATCCCTCAACTTCCTTTTACAAACCCAATTAACATGGTAGAAGCTGCCTCCATATAATTTGTATTTATCAGCCATTTCTATTGGTGGAGTGGTAGAATAGAAGCACTGAAAATTATTGGATACTGAAAATTATTGAATACTGAAAATTATTGAATTAAGAAATGATTATTATACGACATCTCCTTACCTGTCTCAATGAAGATATGCTTATCTTAGATAATATTGGGTTGTACTGATTATTGTATTACGCATGGTGATCCATTGGGGGCAAAATATGCCCTGAGTGCCCTTTGTAGGGCACAGTAATTTTCAGTGTTGACTGAGAAGTGGATCCTCTGTAGGAAATGGGACCTTTGAGTGGGCTTAGCCTATTTGGCTTTGCTGTCTTGGCTGTGGAGCATGTGAGGGTTTTTGTGAACTTGAATTAGCCTATGTGTTAGGAAGTCACAGGCAGACTCCCTTCCCTGGTCTTTGTTACCTCCCACCACCATCTGGGCTCATTAGACAATCCAGGGGCACGACTTCTCAGCTCATTCCCTTTCTGTTATCTCTGAGTCTTGCTAAGTTCTAGTTTGGGTAGAATGAAGGTAAGACTTGCACACCTTTCATCCATGCTGAAGGTGGTAATTACAGTGAATCTCCTAAGAACCAGCTGATTCAGTGGTGGGTACAAGGGTTCAAGAGTTGACTCCTTCTTGTACTCAGTTGTGAGAATCTCCATTTTTGCCAACCCTGGTGATGTGCTTATGTCAGAAGGGATAAAGTGGTTTCCTTATCATTTCCTTGTGGGTTTTCCTAAAGTAGGGGTCTTCCTTGCTATAATTAGATTCCATTTATTCGATCTGTCTATCTGTGTAAGTTATTTTATAGAAAAATGTGTTTGGGATCAGCACAGGGGGAGACAAACTGGTAGGAAATCAAGGGGGACCAGTTGTTTAGGGCATTTAATAGTGGGTCGGTGTTTGCTAAGGAGAGAAAAGGAAGAGCATATATTTTTTGAGGGCAGATTCTGTTCCTAGAACTGAGCCTAGCCGGGAGGTGGGGGGTGGGGATCAGGCTCCAGTGACACACATGGCCTTGAGTATGAACTAGGAGCTTGGATTTCTTTCTGTCTGTCTATGGAGGGGGGAGACCTTCTGAAAACCTTATATATTAATTTGACTTAGAAAACCCACACTGCTTATGGTTTCTGGGTAACAGGGTCTCGGCATTGAGAGGAGCCCTGCTTCCCTATGACAACTCTGGCTCTGACGGAGTCCTTTGCTGTGGGAAAGCTTATGGTTGTCCAGGGCCAAGGCCCACAGCTCTCAGGTTTCAGGAAAGGCTCCCTTGAAGAGTCCTCTGTGAAGGGAACTCCAGCTATGACTCAAGTTAGTCCAACCAGAACTTACAGAGTTCACGATGAGCCCAGCACACCTGCTCCCTAGGGGTCAGACAAGGCAGTCAACACTATACACCTGCCCTGGGGGCCCATCCTCTGGGCAGGAGGAACAGCTCCAGATATTCAGTGCTTTAAAAGTCATGTGGCATGATGTGGTTGCTTACTGCTCTCAGGAAGTGCTGTCGGAGGACAGAGGTTGGGGAGAGGGAGAGCTGGCATCTCTAGGGGGCAAGTGGTTAGGGACAGGAATAGGTGAGATTTGAAGAGGCAGAGATGACATAATGTAGTCATCCCTTGAAAGAAAAAACACCCAAGTGACTTTTGTAAGTGCCACCAGCCAACATGAACCTCTTCATGTCCAGAATGATGTCAGGGGTGCTGGCTGAGGGCAGATCAAGACCAAACAGAAATAAGTGGTATCCCTGCTTTCTTGAGATGTGCTTGCCGTGGAAGAGATACTCATTTACTCATTCATTCCCTATTCATTCATTTATCTATCCCACAAATGCTACTCCCACTATACCTGTGTTGACTCTGTGTTAGGTTCAGGAGATATACCCTAAAGGGGAAATAGATGCAGCATGCTAACTCTGTAAAAGGACAAACTGTCTAAATAATCTGTACAAGGCTTTTGATAGCTGGAGTGATGGTACCAGGTTTGACCAGGAAGAAGACCTCCTTGGGAAGAAGAACAATTGAAGGAAAGAAGCAACTGGCATTTATTGTGCATCTATATGCCAACCTTTGCTTGCAGCTTGCTGGTCTTGGAATAATTTATAGGGGGAGTCTCACATGGAAATAGATACCTGTCATGCACTATGATGGGAATAACAGTTAAACAAGAAAGAATGTTGGGAAAGAGAAATGAGGGAAGGGAGGGAGAAAGACTATGGAAGAAGAGTTTCATTAAGAGGTCATCAGGAGAGTTCCTGGTGTGTGCGTGCGGTGGAGTAGGGGTTTAGGGTTCCTGGAAGGACCCTGCATTGCTGTCTGCTGTCATCCCAATGCTGCTGATGCCATGAAGACACAAAGACCACAGAAAGCAGGAGGTAGATCTTCAGCTCTGCTCCTATGAGTTACTATGTGTCTCAGGAAAAGCATTAGGAAAGTGAGAAAATGGCTTTTTGATGCTGATGCTGCATAAATAGGCTTCCTGGGGACAGATGTATTTTAATGTGATGTTAAAAGATGAGGGAAACGAAGCTCTGAAGTCTCAGTCCCTTGGGTCTCTCTGCCAATTTCTGAAAATGTATCCCGCAGAAGACCCAGGCAAGGGCCCCACCTGATGGCAGCCCCCAGATGAGGGGCAGGTTGGAGGTGTTAGGGGAAGATATCTTGACCAGTTTGGGCTCCTGGGTTACACAGGGAGCTCTGGGCTGTGGTCCATCAGGGAAGACCTGAGGCCAAGGCTTAGGAGACTAGCTCCGTAGAAAGCATCTGGTATCCAGGGCTCTAATTTTTCTTTAGTTTATCTAACCAGTTCACAGGGGCATCTTAAATATCCTTGGAGCTCAGTCTGTTGGTGGCAAGGCTTCAGGCCCAGTGAGCTAGCTCTCCATGCTCCTTGGTGTTCCTCCCCATTATTCTAGCATGGCTGTCTCAAAGTCTGCCTGAGGTACTTTTCTTGCATGGCTTAACATTATATCATTTGGGTTAAACATGGCCCTCTTTGGGACCCTCTTTGAGACTAATTTACACGTTTGTCTTTTCTGGGGAAGTTCTCTTGAGCTCGCCCACACCCTGCCTCAGGGCTCTCAAGGTGCCTGTGGGAGTCATGATTAATGCACCAAGTAGGAAGCTCTGTAAGATCTGTGGACTGAGATGCTGCAGCCCTGGTGCAGCTGCCTCTGCTCATACTCTAGCTCTCTCCCAAGCCACCTCAAACCCATGCCCACCTTGCCTGTGAGCACACTGAAGGCTGGCTAAGGTCCTGCTTCTCACACTAGGTCCCCAAGACAGGACTCAGTTGGTGCCAACTGAAGGCCATACAGAAAATACACTGAGAGCCGTCTCACAGAGTGACTATGCATGTTGCCATACCTTTCATTTCTGATAGGAAAGATGACAGCAAGCATGAACACATGTGAACATATCAAAATACTAAAGAATGGAGTGACTGAGACAGTGCTGGGATGAGTCAGAGAAAGGTCAGGGAGCAGCAGCTTGACCTGCTTTCCAGCATAGCTACTCTAAGTACAATCTCCTGGTGGTAACAAAGGCTTTCTATCTAAGAACTGGGGACTACCAAAGGGCCTCCTTCCCAGAACCCTTCCCTGAAGATCCATCTGGCCCACAACACAGAGGATGAGATTCAATGAGATTTTGGGCTAGAAGATGTATACATGTATGCATATATTGCAGAGTGCCTCACAAGTTTCTGAGGCTGGCTGCCAACCTGTGATCCTCCTGTTTCAGTCTCCCAAATCATGGAATTACAAGCCTGCACCACCACGCCCAGTGTATACATGCATAAATGTATTGGACAGCAGAAAATGTATTGGACTCCCAGCTCCTGGAAAAGAAACGAGAATATAAATTATTCACTTTATATCTCCACGTGTGGTATAGTGCTTGGCACATAGTAAGACCTCAATAAATTCTTTTTGACTGAGATATTTTGTGTTCAGTACTGTTTAACTTATAGTATCTTAGCTAGGACTGTGACCAGGCCTTGAGAGGGAATAGGTCCTAGAATTAGACTGGCCCAATCACATGGTACAAATATTGGGGGAGTCCAATCCTGTAGACAGATAACTTGGGTGTTGGGTGTGGATAATCAGTAACAAGATTAGGCAAGCAGCCCAAAGGAGGGAAGGAAACAATCCCAGAGTGCATCCATCTGTAAATCCTACACTGTTCTCAACACTCGATGTGTGTGAAGTCCTTTCCTCCTTTTAGCTGACCTGTGAGACAGGCAATATTAATCTTCCTTATACAGATGAGGTTTCAAAGTGAATCAATGACATTCCCAGGTAACGGAGCTGGTTAATGGAACCAGGACTTCCCCCCAGGCTAGTTGGCTGGAGAGTCTTAACAACTCCCCTTTATGGTTCTCCATGGAGTGGGGCCCTGTGAGTAGGTGGCCTGAGCTCAGGAGCCTGGCTGTCACCTAGTTTTGGCAAACTCGGCAAGCAAGGTTTAGTCAATAGCATTTGGAGTCTGGAGCAGGGTAAACCATTTCCCAGCGATTGATGATGGAGACAGGGATCCACACACAGGCACTAGTCAAGAAGGCCTCGGCCAGAGTCAGAGTTCTCTGGGCTTCAGAACTGCTCCATACTAGGCAGGGCATGTAATCCCAGGACTTGGGAGGCTGAGACAGGAAGATCGCAGGTTGGCAGCCAGCCTCAGCAACTTGTGAGGCACTCCAGAACTTAGTGAGACCCTGTTTCAAAATAAAGAATAAAATAGGGCTGGGGTTATAGCTTGGAGGTAGAATGCCCCTGGGTTTATTCCCAGTATAGCAATAAATAAATAAATAAATAAATAAATAAATAAATAAATAAAAAAGAACTGCTCCATACTATCTAGGATAACAGCACTTAGACCCATACTATTGAAAAAACACTCTCTCTAGGTTCTGTGTTGCCCAAATACAAGGGCAAGGCTGAAGATTGATCTCAGAACTTCTAAAAGTGGGAGGCACCTGAATCAGGGAATGGAAAACAAGTAAAACAGTCCAGCCTTATCTGACCTGCTCTGCTCTCTCTTGGTGAAGAGTTGCTTTAGGCCCTTCTGTTTTTTCAGGCCATACAACTAGAGTCAGTGTTTATTTCTAAGGCTGTGTTATATGCTTGGGAAAAGTTCTCTGGAGAGAAATTCTGGGGCTCATTAAACAGTAGGTAGAAAAGAAGAGAATGAGGAAGTGAAGAGAAAATTTCAGCAGGATATTTTCTTTTTTTTCTATAGGAAGGAAATTGAAATCATTGTATTTCCTGTTCAAAACATTTTATTTCTCACAATTCTTCCTGTTTGTGTAGGGCAGTGGCCTAGGTGGCTGCATTCTTAGGGGAAACTTTCCCAGGAAATGCAGTACTACACCCTCAGTACTTTTTAGGTCATCAAGGGATCTGAAGATATTTTATCATCAAGGGATCACCATCTGGGTTGGAAATCAGTATTTACATACTATGGAAAATTGACCAGATGTCCCTTCTATCTTTTGCTCTTTGAATACTTTGGATTTATGATATTTAATTTGGGCAAATCAATCAGCCTCTGTATGGTTGGATGTCCCTCCAAAACTCATGTTGAAGTTTAATTGCCATTGTAGCAGTATTAAGAGGTGTAATATTTCATGTCAATTAGTCAAGAGAGCACCAGCCTCAGGTATGGATTAAAACTGTTGTGAGCTGGGCATGGTGGCACATGCCTGTAATCCCATTATTGGGGAGGCTGAGACAGAATCATGGGTTTGAAGACAGCCTCAGCAAAGTAGTGAGACTTCCAGAAACCCACCTAGACCCTGTTTCAAAAACAAACAAACAAAAATTAAAAAGGGCTGGGAGTTTAGTTCAGAGGTAGAATGCCCTTTGGTTCAATCCCTAGTACCATAAAAACAAACAAACCAAACAATAAACAAAAAACCCTGTTATTGTGTGTGTGGGTTGTTTACCTCAGAAGTAGCCTCTAAAAGAATGAGTTTGGCATGACTTTTCTTTCTTGTGTGTGATCATATGCCCTTCTGCTATGTTATGACATAGCAAGAAGGCCTTCACCAGATGCCAGACTTCCCAGCCTCCAGAACTATGACAAAAAAAATCATTTATTTATAAAATGTATTTTCTTTATAAATTACCCAGTTTGTGGTATTTTGTTATAGCGGCAGAAGAGGGGCCAAGATAGCCTCTCTTTGAGTGTAACTAGAGAAACTTAGGAATATTTATTCAGTTTATTCAATATTCAGTACAAGCCCAGGCTAGGAACCACTCACTGCTTATTTGCTGGACAGGGGAGGAAAGTGAAATAAGAAAGGAAGTAGTGGACAATACTGTCAAGCAGGTGGCTTTTGTGGACAGCAGTCCTTTTACAAGTCCATCTTTTTCTTTGAAGCGGCCAATGCTCTAATTCCCTTCTAATGACCATTAACCAAATGAGCTCATAGGACACAAATAACAAAGTGACTGTAAGTATTAGCAGCATACAATGGCTTTGTTTTCCCATCTCTTTGGCACTTGCATTTTAACAAAGTCCTTGAGTGATACAATAAGACTGGCCTGGATGGTTCAACTTCAGGCACTGGCCATAGACTGGTAGGGCAGATTATTTTGGGCAGGCTGGCTTTTCTAAATTATCTGTATAACACTACTACTCCAAATAAATGAACCTCCTTTATAATTGCCCTCTTTTCCTTGTAAATCCCTTCATTATTTTTATCAGGAATGGGCCTGAGGGGCTGGATATTTCAGAAGGACTTAGATCAACCCTATCTTTACTGATGGACTGAAAAGAAAGGGTAGGAGGATGCTGAAAGAACAGTTCTTCAGAATTGAGCTCCCTCATTTTCTAGAGGAATGGAAGTTTCCTAAGCTCTGATCTGTGATACCAGAATTTGAGCCTATGAAAAGGAGAGGGAGCCTAAGAGAGAATTTATGAATTCTTAGTCTCTGGAGGAAATTAAGGAATAATCAGGAAAGATGAATTGAGAGGAGGTCAAGGGGTTTGGGTGGAGAAACATAATAGGATGCCAGGGCAGCTATAAAAAATACCACAGGCTGGATACCATAAACAACAGAACCTTATTTTCTCACAATTCTGGATGCTAGAAGTTCAAAATCAACAATTATCAGGGTTAGTTTCTTCTGGGACCTCTCACTTGATTTGCAGATGGCTGTGTCCTCCTTGGATCTTCCCTCTGCACACATTTATGTCTTAACCTACTCTTTTTATAAGAACATCAGTCAGATTGGATTATAGATGTTTTAGTCTACTTCTCTGTTACTGTGACCACAATACCTGACATGAATGACATAGAGATGGAAAGGTTTATTTGGGTTCATGTTTTCAGAGACACAGTCTACAGTCAGCTGACGCCAAGACAGACATAATGGCATAGTGTGTGGAAAAGGACAACAGCTCACTTCATGGCATCCAGAATCTAGCAGAGAGAATGACAGAAAGTGGCCAGGAACAGATACAGTTCTCAATGCCATGCACCCAGTGACCCACCCTCTCCTCCAGCCACATCCTAGCCACTTACTTTATCCCTAGTAAATCCATTCAAATTATTAATTCATCAATGGGTTTATCCACCAATGAGGTTAGATTGTTTCACTTCTGAATATTTTCACATTACCAACACATGAGAGTTCCGGGCGACATTCTGTATTCAAACTATAACAATTGGTCACCCTAATGACCTCAGTTCAACTTAATTACTCCTTTCAAGGACCTGTTTTCAATCAGAGTCATATTTTGAGGTATGTGCTTTAAGACTTCACCATGTGGATTTTGGAGGTAAATTTTAAAAGGAATCTGCAATCAGAAATAGCTTTGGTCTTTCTATACAAAAAAAAAAAAAAGAGCTAGCTCTTGTCTACAAAGTACAGAAACTAGAAATCTAGTACATGTGCATTAGAAATCAACTTAGAAGCCGGGCGTGGTGGCGCACGCTTGTAATCCCAGCATTCGGGAGGCTGAGACCGGAGGATCCGGGTTCGCGGCCAGCCTCAGCTACCTAGTGAGGCACTCCGCAACTTAGTGAGACTCGGTTTCAAAATAAAGAATAAAAAATAGGGCTGGGGGTATAGCTCGGAGGTAGAATGCCCCTGAGTTCAATCCCCAGT
>PVLC010015304.1:0-37648 GCA_004027655.1 Graphiurus murinus | reverse complement strand
TAAAAAAAAAAAAAAAAAAAAAAAAAAAAAAAAAAAAATAACAACAAAGCCTTCAAACCGCCACACTTTCAGGGAGCTTAAGCTATCATGAAGCAAAACACAAAAATCACCTTCCAGATACCTAAATGTGTCATTTTAAGGAGGTCCTAGGTTAGATCATATAAGACATTAAGGTCACTGCTGGTAGTCTTCTAGCCTTTCACTGATCTTCTTCCTTCTCATACCACCTATCTTCATTATCTTCCCTTATGCAAACAATCAAATCAGAATGAAATTGTCAAGAGTCCTGATAAGTAAGGCATGGCTCAAAATTATGTAATTTGCAGGAAAATGGATGGACCTGGAACAAATTATGTTATATGAGATTAGCCAGTCACAGAAAGTGAAGGGTCATATGTTTTCTCTAATATGTGGAAACTAGTGAGTAATTGGAATATAAGTGGGACTGTAGATAATGGAGGAGAAACTCCAGTGGAGCAAGGGAGGTGGTTTGGGGGAGGGTAGGGAGAAGATTAATGAAGGAAACACTTCCACTAGCATGTGAGAATACCAATGCTAATCTCAGGATCTTGTATGGGGAACAGGGGAGTGGGAAGGGAGCCAGGGGAAATCTTATCAAGTGCTGTGTGTATATATGCTGCTATTGCTATGAATTACATTATGATATGAAGAGAGAGAGAGAGAGAGAGAGAGAGAGAGAGAGAGAGAACTGACTTTCTGCAACCTGTCAAGATCCTGTTTAAAAAAAAATACAAAGTGCTGGGGGTGTATCTCAGAGGTAGAATTCCTCTAGGTCCAATACACAGACACACACACACCCACACACACACATACAAATTAAATTAAATTAAATTAAAAAAATAAAAAGAGGCATGGGGAAAAAAAACTATGGAAACAAAGGACCATGGAGGCATTTAGAAAGTACCAATAGTAAGTTCCTGAACCAGAAGAAAGTACCCCTAGACAGCAGCTGTGCTCACTTACAAAGAGGCAGCTCCTCTGAGGTGCACAGCATGTGAGCTGAGGCATTGTGAGGAAAGGCACCAGGATATTTTATTCTTTCTGCCATCTGCTTTCCTGCTGGTGCCTCCTGTTGTCCATCCCATCAGAAACCAGCCAGAAAGGGAAACTGGGTGATTCAGGTCAACATGTGAGACACAGAAAAGCAGAGGATGGATCCAGGCAGGAGGCAAATAGGAAGCCATTAGCACAAAAATAATTCAAATGATTCAAATTTCCAATGGATCCATGGCGTGATTTGCATGTTAATAAAGGGAAATTTCCCAACTAAAGATATACTCTTCTAATAGTGAAATTTAAGGTAATGTTAAATGTTTTTGGCTGCTGAGGGCTTCCTCTTGCCCTTCAGCTACTAAGGATGGGATTTAAGCTCCCATCCACTTCTCAGACCTTCTTTCCACTGGAGATTCCTCTTTCTTTCTATCATGTACAGACTTGGAAGCCAGTTCCTTTTTCTGACTTAACTAGTCCATATGTTCCACAGGGCAAAACCCAGGGCTAAAGGAATAAACAGATATAGGAAATGAAAAGGTTTGAGTGTCCCAAACAGATTGTCTCTTTTCTGTGATTTATTAGTGTTTATTTGTGTAAAATGGAATCCCATGGGTTAAAGAATGGATCAATGGAATGTCTGGGATCAAAGGAAACCTCAGCCCTGTGGGCACTGTCCTCACATTGTAGACTTGGGAACATTCCCCACTGATTATTTGGAGAAAAGAAAAATGAGCTTTTGTATCATGTACGCACTTAACCAGCAGATGTCATGCAAAGCCCTATGCATGTGTTTCCTGCTTATTTTGGTCAACAGAGGAACAGTGTAGGAAATTCAGGGAACAATTTTCATAAGATACCAACACCAAGAACTATCTTCTTTCCTTTGTTTTTGAGAATAAATTGCGTGTTCAATAGAAATTAGTTTGTTTTGCCGGGCATGGTGGCGCACTCTTGTAATCCTAGCATTAGGGAGGCTGAGACCGGAGGATCCAGATTCGCAGCCAGCCTCAGTTACCCAGTGAGGCACTCTGCAACTTGGTGAGACTCGGTTTCAAAATAAAGAATAAAAAATAGGACTGGGGGTGTAGTTCGGAGGTAGAATGCCCCTGAGTTCAATCCCCAGTACTACAAAAAAAAAAAAAAAAGAAAGAAATTGGGAGAGAGAAGTCAAGTATTTAGATATTTCCAGGTATGTATCTTAATATTAAATATAAAGCCCCCTAATTCCTTTACATTGAGGACTTCTAGCACTGTGCTAGAAGTTGTTTAATAATTGTGCTATTTTGAAATGTGTAGAGGGGAGGATAAATTTTGAGGTCTTTCTACCGACACTGATTTCATTCTTTTGATAAATGACCTAGAGTATTTTTAAAAACTACATCATAGAAATTTATGGATCAGTGTCCTAGACTAAAGAAACACCATTATTCATCACTAAATCTTCTTATTAAATACAAAAAGTTGCTTCTCCACTTATACCAAAAAGTGTAGTCATGCCCTTGTGTGGTGGTGTTCATATGTTACTGGAATAATCTTTTAATTTCCTACTATGTTAAAATGGGAAATTTTCCATATTGAATCCCACTTTGTTCATTCTATTTAAATAAAGATCCCTTAGATATGTTTAGACATGTTTCTCCTTTGCCATCAGCTACATCATTCATAATCTTTGTATCACCCATGTATTTATCAGTTGGGGTCCTATTTTCTTTCAGGATCCCTAGCAATTTGTTAGAACTTTTGGAGTAAATGTTTGATTAAATGTGGTACCCTATTGTCCACCTTCTAAGTATTTGGACAAAACATAGTATATCATTTTACTACTATATACCTGGTTATATTTTCATTCAAGTTTAGGCAAAACACAGTTTATACTCAGTGAGTGCATAATCCAGTTGTGCAAGAACAAATTACCTGTGCTAAGTAGGCAATGATTGCTGATGGCAAATGTTGGCATGTTCAATGTTCTTTTTTCTTTTTCTTATCTTTAGCTAGAGAAAGAGACCATAAGACACTTCAATGCTCTTTGCTCAGTTTCTTCACTAGAAAATAAGAGACTTGTTTGAGGTCAGGGGTTTCCTAACCCAGCAGACCTTCAGAATTAACTGGATACATTAAGAGCACAGATTTTTATTGCTCACCTGAGACTTATTGAATCATATTTTCTCTTTATGAGTAGAGGCAAGGAATCATGGGATTCCAATGCTATATTCTTCTTTCTGATGGTTGGGATTCTGAAAAACATATTTTTCATTGTAAATCAGTTTCTTATTCAGTTCTACCAATATATTTATATTGGTTCCAGTCACTGGAACACAGAAGGCAGAAAGAAGGGGCTCTATCCTTCCTATGGCTTTCTGTTACTATCTTCATAACTCTAGAAATGACTCTTTCACTCTAGAAGAAATAGATAATCTGATCTTTCAACTTTTGTTGGCACTTTCTGAACCAGTGGCCATTATGACTTCTGGGAGAATCAGAATTCTCTGTCTCTGAATTTTAGGTCTACTTCTCCAAGCTCCTCATTTGATCCCCTGAGGCATCAGCACAGATAGGCGGAGCACTGCCCTAGGTGGCTCTGGCTACCAGTATACAACAGACTGGATAGCTTAAGGAACAGGATTTTGCTCTCTTACAGTTCTGGAGGCTGAAAGTCCAAGGTCAAGGCTTTTCCAGGGGCCTCTTTCTTTGGCTTGCAGACAGCTACCTTCACACAGTGCCCTTACATGGATTTTCTCTGTGCATACACATCCTTGGTATCGCTTTCTCTTCTTATAAGGACATTCTCGTTGTACTGCTTTAAGGCTCCACCCTTTTGATTTATTCAAACTTACATGCTTTATTAAGGGCCTGAACTCCAAATACAGTCGTACTGGAGACTAAGGCTTTAATATACGAATTTCAGGAGGAACACAATTCAATAAACAGCATAGTAAACTTCCTTCCTCTGAAGTTTGAAACCCAATCTCCTGATCTTTTTCTCTGAATTCAAGTCCCAACATCCTTAGATATCTGAGTCACAATTCTGTGGCCACTCTCCAAATCCTTAACTCTTGTTTCTCCCAGTTGTAGAGTTTGTAGCTGCTTCTGCGTGCTGACATTTACTCTCTCATACTGACCTTTATGTTGCCTTTAGCTATTCATGGCCTTCAATACACAATTAACCTACTCCAAATCAAGTATTCTCCCTTGAGATATATACTGTGGTTTATAGTTCCCAACTGGTAAGTTATTTGTGAACTAGCCTTGCACATATCTGGATGAAGAATTGATAGTGTTTGCATATGAATATATCACTACTAATTACACTAGCCTGAATGGAGAGAAGGGTTGGCATGGAGACAAACACACCAAAAAATGTTGTGTGTATATATGAATGTGTCACTTTCAATCTCATTGTAATATATAGTGCACCAATGAAAAATAAAAGAATAGTTAAAAAAAAAAAAAAGATCTGTCCAGGTAGTGGGAAGAATGAGTGAGTACAGAGTAAAAATATGCCTGAATGTGTAAGAAACAGCAAAAAGGCCACTGGGATGCAAAGTGAATGAGAAACAAGAATTGGGAGATGGTATCAAAGCCGAGTCAGATAACTTTAAAAAAGACATTTAGTTAAATGGCAAAGGAAAGCTATTGAAAAGTTTAAGGAGACGTATGACATGACTTTTTTTTAAGGCTCACTGTGGCTTCTATATTAGAATATATTTAAGAAGATAAAGCAACAACAGATATTTCAAGTTGATCTCAATCAAGCCAGAATGATGGTAGTTTTATTGACCTAGGCACAATGGAGGTGATAATAAGTAATTTGATTATCAATGTATTTTGTTGCTTGGGTCAAACAGGTGTGCCCATACATTGGAAATAGATGAAAGAAGAGGAAAAGAGCCAAAGGGACCTCATGATTTTGGAGTGCAATTGAAATAATAATGTTTCCACTAACAAAGCTATTTCTTTTTCTTAGATTGGGAATGCACATCAGCAGCTATATTTTCAACATAATGTTCAGATGTTTATAAGATACCCAAGGTGTCACTAGACAGTTGTATTATAGATCTGAAGTTCAGAATAGAGGTGCCATGTGGAGATAAAAATTTGAGACATCACAATGTTTAAAGCCATGAAACTGGGTAAGATAGAGTGTATACAGATAATGAAGACAAGATCTAATATATGCCAATATTTAGAGATTGAGGAGATGTGGATTGTTATGGTTTGGATTTAGAATGCACCCCTAGACCTCGGAGGCAAAACAGCCATGTTGGATGCAGGCTTGGTGGCTGAGTAGAGTCCTCTGGGGGTGCAACATTGGAGGTTATCTATGCTCGTGCCTTCCCTTGCTCTTTCTCTTGCTTCCAACCTCTGTGATACGAAAGCAGAGCCCTTCTGTGTGCTCTCTCACTGCCTCCTACCACCATGCCTTGAACTCCACAGATGTAACCTGGATTAACACGGACTGAACCCCTAAAATCTCCAGAACTGTGAGCAAATAAATCTCCTTCCTCTAAGCTGTTGCTCTCAGGTTTTTGTATCATAGCAGTGAAATGCTGACCGAAACAAAGAGTTAGTTGGGCATGGTGGTAGATGCCTGTAACCTCAGTACTTAGGAGACTGAGACAGGAGGATTGAAGTTCTAGGCCAGTATCAGAAACTGAGGGAGACCCTGTTTCAAATTTTTAAAAAAAGGGAAAACTAGGGCTGAGGATGTAGCTCAGAGGTAGAGTGTCCCTAGATTCTATCCTCAGTACAACAACAGTAGCAGCAACAACAAAACAAACAAACAAAAACAGGGAGGAAGCATCAAGAAACTGAAAAGAATCCAGGAAACCAGAAGGGATTCTAGGAGAAAATTGTACTTCAGAAGCCAATAATAAAAAGTTTTCTTGGAGGAGATAGAGATAAACATTGACAAAGGTTTCTGACAGGTCATCTGTGGACAAAGGGTCCAACATCTTGGAGGTTATTGATGACCTTCATAAAGAGCAATTTCTATGGACTACTGTGGCTAAAAGTCTATTTAGAAAGTCTATTTAGAATGAGACTAAAAGAGAATAGAAGTAAATAACTTAGAGCTAGAGAGTGAAGACGATGTGGAGAATGTAAATCATCTCCCACCCCCCACCTCCCGTCCTCCCTCTTCCTTCCTTCCTTGCAGAAAATAAAAGAAATGGGTGGTAACTAAATTGGTAAAGTAGGAAAAAGGGTTGGAAAAAGTTTTAAAGATGATACAAAAATTGCTTATTTGTGTTTTGTTGAGAAACATCTACTAAGAAAAATATAGTGATTCAGAAAATAGGGGAGAGTTGCTGCAGTCCCTGCTCAGGTAGGAAGGGAGGAATTTTAGAGAATAGCAGAGAGATTGACTTTAGAATCTTGGAAGGTTCATCTTCGGTGATAACTAGAGAGCTTTGTGAATATTTTTGATTAAGAAAATATATGATTTCACTTCCTCACCTGAAACTTGTGGATAGCTCCTCACTGTTTTAGAAGACTATCTACAATATTTGCACTTGCCTT
The DNA here is from genome assembly GCA_004027655.1 of Graphiurus murinus. NCBI lineage: Eukaryota > Metazoa > Chordata > Mammalia > Rodentia > Gliridae > Graphiurus > Graphiurus murinus. Next base: position 31,117 of record PVLC010015304.1, on the reverse strand, counting down.
TCAGCCTTCAGAGGTGAGTATGACATGGATTCTGCCTTTCTCTTCCCACTGTCCCTGCCACACTAAATTCCAGCCACTCAGGTTCCCTTGTTGTGCCTTGAACAGAGCCATTTTTTCTTTTATTTTTCTTCAAGGCAATTTAACTTCCCATTTCTTCTGTCTGGTAAGCTCTCTTTTTGGCTTTTTCTTTTTCACATTTCAATATTTAGCCTAAATAATTATCCAGAAAATTATTTCCTGACATCTTTAAAGTATATGTTCAGAAGTTATCCTCTATTATCATGCTTTGTTTAACAGCACTTATTAGAATTTTTATTTATTTTGTTAATATTTGTTGACTTGCTCATTATTTTTCTTCTCCAGTAGAATGTAAGTTTTAAGCAATATCTCAAACACCTAGCAAAACATCTAGTACACACACACACACACACACACACACACACACACACACACACATGTGCTGATAGGTAATTCTTTATTAAAATAAATTATAATCTCATTGACCCCAAGTTCCCTAAATCTCTAGAGTGTTAATTACCTTTAATATACATGCAACTAATCTGAGCTGCCATACAGGGTAATTGCAGAAAGTCTAGTTCTCTTCCTAAGAATTTCTGAGCTTACTCTTTATGTGTCCTAGAAATCCATCTGGATTTCCTGGTCACCTCTTTTTCTCCCTAACAAGTTCCCTGTAGCTGTCTCATGACTGCCTTGTCACTCCTGAGCCTATTTTATCCCAAAGCAGGGACAGAGGTCCCTAAACACAGCTGCTGTCATGCTCTCCTGTTGAAGATTTTATTAATACTTGAGGACAATAATATTGTTAGTTTTAATAGCAATCACATATTCAGTACTTGCTATGAACCAGACACTGTTCTAAGAACATTATAATGCTATGATGTACATATAGGTAAGTAAGACTAAAGCATTGAGATATAAATTTCTCAAGTATATGTAACTAACAAAGATTAATCCAGGATTTAAATCCAGGAAGTATTTCTGTAGAATCTTTCTTATGAAAGGCAAGGGAATTGCAGTGTAGAAAAGAAAAAGTTAAATCTGGCTATCTGATGACTTTCTTTAATTTATCAGCTGCTCTCATGATTTGAATTCTCTGTACATTGGACATGTTCTTTTTTAGCTACTGACTTATTACCAGATATTGGAAGTTGAAATCTCTTTCTTTGGGTGAATTCATCTTCTTAACTCTTTGTGTGTGTGTGTGTGTGTGTGTGTGTGTGTGTGTGTGTGTGTGTACGTGTGTGTGTGTGTATGTGTGTGTGTATGTGTCTGTCTGTGTGTGCACTACTGGGCATTGAATTCAGGGCCATTCCACCTCTGAGTTACATCACCAGTCCTATTTTATTTTTTATTTCAAAACAGGAACTCATTAAGTTTTGGAGATTCTTGATAAGTTGCGGAGGCTGCCCTTGGACCCATGATCCTCCTGTTTCAGCTTCCTAAGTACTGGGTTTACAGGAATGTACCACCATGGCCAGCCTCTTAACTATTCACTCTCACTGCATGCCTTCAGTCAGAAGAAACCCATATACCTTAACAACATAATGATCTCTGTAAAAACAGGCTCAAGTCAAAGCAAACAGAGCCTTTATATAATAATAGAATCCTCAACAGCTCAGTCTCAGACATATGCATTTTCACTTCTTCACAGCCTTATGTCTGCACAGCTAAAAGGGTCATGAAAGAGGTCCCTATAAACACAGAAGAAGGATGTTGACATTCACCCCAGAATTTAGAAATGACTAGAGCCTTTAAAATGGCACATTTTCATCCCCACTTTATATGCAAAATGCTGCAAAGGTTACATGAAACAACAGTGGCATTTGCTACATCTAGGAGTTAGGAAGAGGAGAGAGAGAATATGATATTTGACTTCAAATGTTATAAAGTAGTTCTGAAAAATAACAGCATTTTGTTCAGCAAAGATATGCTACAGTGACCCAGGTCAGAAGTAAAAATCAAAAATGATCACCACAGACCTTTAAGGAGGCATCCATGTGAAGAGTTTTATGGGAAACTGCAGTTGAGCGAAGAGAAGCCTCAAAAAGACTGTCATGGCTTAACTCAAGATGCTGAGTCTTCTAGTATTGGGGAACAAAGGCAAATGTATTGTCCTTAAACATTGTGAGGGTAGAGCATGTCTGGGTGGGTCGAAGATTAAAAACAAATCAAATAATATGATCTCCCTCCTTATGAATATTATATACTTAGTGATCTTACAATAATAAATTCAAGAACTGCAATTAACTAATCAATTCATTAATTTATTAGAAAGGTCAGTAAACGGTACCAGGAGCTGAGGATCTGGCAATAATCATGTAGATAAAAAGTCTCTGTCTTCATAGGATGACTGTATGTGGGGTACCTCTTGTCAGCCAGGCATTATGTGCTCAGTCTTTAGGACACTTATTATTGTTATCCCTCAACCAAAGTGTGAAGTAGTTTCTCTTTTGGAACATATTATACAAGTAAAAAGCATATGAGGACATATATGAGGCATAGAAGGACTGAGTCACTTATCAGAGGTCCAGTGACCTACAGATAAAGAGGCTGAGTCTCAGACCCAGGCTTCTCTGACTCAGAGTTCCAATGGCTTCATACTTGCTTTTAAGCTCTATTTGGGTGGTCTAGTCACCTATCATCCCATTTGTGTTCTTGGGTGCCTACCACTAACCCAAGGCTACCAGTTTGGACTCATCTCCTTTGCCCTATGCCTAGGTGTTTTCCACTCTATAATAGATTTGCTGATTCCTTCCAGACATAGACATTATAATAGCACTTCAATGGTGTCCCTTATTTTCCTTCGTATATTTCAGATGCTAGCATTTGTAAAGCAGCATCATGATGAAACTTCAACTTATGGGATCTTTAAAAAAATATTCCTTTTTAGGTCAATTCAGTTGTTTAATAAAGGGTATTCTCTGGTGCTCAAATGACCAAAGCAGTGTTTAACAAAGTCCTGCACATATGTAGACTAAGAGGTCAAGAACAGACACATTTCATAGTTTTATATTTACAAGAGCAGGTACACACATGATACTCTCTATGGTTATACGGATTATCCTTGGGAGCTAACTTTCCCTGTATGAATCCAAATTAGAGTTGGTCAAAAGCACATGAATGAACTTGGAAGACATAAACAAAAGAGTGCTCATTATTCTCTAATAGCTTTTCCCCAGTCATGTGTGGGTGACAGACCATCACAGAGGCGATTATGCTGTGGTCAGTTATTCCCTGGACTTGAAGACCTACGGACCACAACTGTTTGTGACTTCTCATAGGTTTTTCCACAAGTGCTCCTTTTGTGGTTCCATATCCTCAACAGGGAGGACATGGCTTCTCCAATTGCCTGCTTGGTGACTTGGTTTCTTATTCAATCCCTCTTCTAGTACTGATTCCTACAGTGATGCAAGGTCTATTTCCTGTAAAGAATCTCTCATTCAGAACTCTCAAACTGATGTGTGTGTGTGTGTGTGTGTGTGTGTGTGTGTGTGTGTGTGTGCATGCTACTGGGGACTGAACCCAGGAGTGTTCTACCTCTGAGCTACACCCCTAGCTCTTTTTATTTTTATTTTCTCATTTTGAAACAACATCTCACTAATTGCTGAGAGTCTAAGTTGCTGAGGCTGGTCTCAAACCTGCAATCCTCCTATCTAAGCCTCCCAAGTACTGAGATTAAAGGTGTTGCACCAGCATGCCCAGCTCAGACTGACACTTCTTCACTGCTGAAACTTAGTTGATTCACCAACAAAAGATGAATGCTCATCATTGGTGAAAGAGGAAACAAGATGGTAATTAATTATTTCCAGATAGATGTTATAGAATTGTTAATAAAAACCATTTCCAATCTCTTCTTTAAAAATGTCATCCTATTAAGAAAGCTAATTACCATACCTGCCTTGGTATTTGGTGCCTCAGATGTTTTGTAAGTGGTATACCTTGACTTCTGCTGATTCCCTGAAATTGATGAGATGAGGAATGACAGAACAACTCCATGCCAAGTCCTCAGACAAGTTTGATTTTCTATGCAACACAGACGATAAAACCAACTGATAAATCTTTGATTCTTTTATTTTATTCAGTAATTATTGTAGGACATAAAAATTTGTCCAATGGAAATTAATGAACCACAAGTTGTTTATGTAACTGTGTAACGATAATATGTCAAAGATGATTATGATTTCTAGTAAACTGTCAGGGGAGAATGCTTTATTAGTTATGCTTTTGAAAGGATAAAAAGCATTGGAGGTCATGTTTGAAATATATATTCTGCCTCACTGGATTGCATGATTTGTATAAATAATTTATGATTGTACTATCTTTTATTTAATGTGCACATTAACTTTTATGAGCACATCAGGATTATTGCAAACTTGATTTCATATAAAATATACCTTTATTTCAAGTACTTTGCTTTATGCATTTTAAATACATTACTAAATGTGCACCCAAGCCAATATTTTTTTCATTTTTCAAAAGTAAACATCATTCTAAAAGTTTTATTTACATAAAAGTTGAAAAGATAATACAGAAAATTCCTTTATACTCCATACCCAATTTCTCCGTTTTTAATATCTCATATTAATATGATACATTTGTTATAATGTATTAACCAGTACCAACACATTATTATTAACTGAAGTTTATACTTCATTCAGATTTCCTTACTTTTAACCTAATGTCCTTTTTCTGTCCTGGATCCCATCCATAATCCCACATTACAGTTACTTGTCATATCACCTCATGTTTCTCTTAGCTAGGACAGTCCCTCACACTTTGCTTGATTTTGGTAACCATGACAGTTTTAGGGAGTATTGCCCAGGAATTTGAATTTTCTCAGCTGGGATTTCTCTATTTCTTTTTCCTAACTACAATGGGGTCATGTTTTTGTTTTTTTATTTTTTGTTGTTTTGAGAAAAGCCACAGGTGCAATGTATTTATTATCATATCATATCAAGGGTATTTACTATTGGTTAAACCATCACTGTTGTTGTTTTCCCAATTGACTGACTGGGATAGTGTTGGTCAGGTTTCTCCATTGTATAGTTAATATAAGTTTTTTCCATAGCTTTTGGAAGCAAGGTCACTGTATAAATTTTCAAGGGCCAACATAACAAAATACCACATGTTGAGTAGCCTAAAAACACATAAATTCATTGTCTCATAATTTTGGGTTGTATTAGTCAGCTTCCTATCACTGTGAAAAAATACCTGACATAATCAATTTATGAGGAAAAATAAAGGTTTATTTGGTCCCATAGTTTCAGAGGCTTCTGTCCCTGGTGGGTTGATCCATTGCTTTTGGGCCTTTGGTGAGGTGGTTTGTCATGATAGGAACTTGTTGGAGCGTAGCTATTCACCTCATGGCACCTGATAAGTGAAAGAGAGAGACAAGAAGGACCTGGGTCCCCCTATCCCCTTCAAAGGCTGGCCCTTAATGACCTAACTTCCTTTCAATCGGTTCCATCTCTGAAATGTCCCACACTCTCCCAATCTTGCTACACTGCAGAGAAAACCTTTAACATATGGGCATTTGGGGGCATTCCTGATACAAACTCTACCAGGAAGGCTTAAAGTCCAAGACACAATGTCAGCAGTGTTGATACCTTCTGAGGAGAGTGAGGGAGATTCTGTTCCAGGACTTTCTCCTACCTTCTGGCAGTGTCCTGGCAATCTTAGCAGTCTGTGCTATGCAGATGCATTATCTCTGTTTTTGTCTTCAGGTTCGCATATTATTCTCCTTGTGTTTTTGTCTGTGCCCAAATTCCCCTGTTTTACAAAGACATCATTCACACTGGATTAGAGACTTACCTTACTCCAGTGTGACTTTGTCTTAACTAATTACATGTGCAATGGCCGTATTTCTGAACAAGGTCACATTTTGAGGTACTGGGAGCTAGGATTTCAATGTATGGATTAATAGGGAGTTACAATACAACCCATAACAGTCACTATGCCCAGTGCATACTTGAAATAGCGTGAAATATGATTTATTTTCCTGAGGGCAGAATACCAACATAGGTTGTTTGGAATTCTAGTATATGGGAGATTTGACTATTTGTCATTTATTTATTTATTCATTCAATCATTTGTTTATATCAGAATGGATTCATTGGTACATGCAAACTTTATACATTATGTTGTTTTCCAGTTGACACCTGTGACCCTTCAACCCATCAACATAATTGTAAAGTTCTTTTCCCTTTTTAAATTTTTTAAAAAAAATTTTGTGGTACTAGGGATTGAACCCAGGGGCATTCTACCTCCGAGCTACACCCCCAGTCCTATTAATTCTTTATTTTTTAAACAGGGTCTCACTAAGTTGTGGAGAGCCTCACCAAGTATCTGAGGCTGGCCACAAATCCGGATCCTCCAGTCTCAGCCTCCCAAGTACTGGGATTACAAGCATGTGCCACCACACCTGGCTTCTTTTCCCTTTTTAACCCTGAGCATCTTCTTAGTTTCAGACACTAAAAGTGCTCCAGATTTATCTTGTATATTTCCTGCCCCGTATTAGAATCAACCATTTCTTGAAGGATTCAAGAAGCTATAATTCCTTTTATTGGAGAATGATATTAACAACCAATATTTGAGCATTATGTAGGATCATTACTTCTGGGTTGTTCTGGCTTCTAGGCCCTCTCAGCTGATAGAGTAAGGTTATATAATAAGCTAATAATGAATTCCTGTTGATGTTGCCAATTCTAATCTAGCCCCATGTGGATCTTTCTATCCTCCTCATCTTTCTTACCTATGTCTTTGCACTACAACAGTTTGAAACATGGATCCTACCACCTGCCACTCTTTTACTTAATTGTAAAATCCAATACACATTCATAGCAGTTTTCATTTACTCAATCTACAGAATTATTAAAGCATAAATATTTATAAACCAATCATAAATATTTAAATGTGCATGAATTCCACAGAGTAATAGCTTACATTTTCTAGGAATAGTTGCAGACTAAATTGGTTAAACATAATTTCTTCTCTGGATCATTGTTAATGAGAACAGTGTTATTAGCAAAGTGAAATTGACTTTCTCTTTAATGCAATATGATAAGACATGTATTAGACCAATTACAATAATTGGTATAAACATCAATTTCCTATTTTCATCATAGTAGTAAATTACAAAGTTTAGGTAAGCTCTCTTTGTGCATGTATACACACACACACACACATATATGTTGTTTGCAAGCTGAATATATACACACAACATATACACTACATTCACTTATACAAACATAATAAAATATCATATGGAATTTTTTTTTTTTTTTTTGCGTTACTGGAGATTGAACCCAGGGACATTCTACCTCTGAGTTACACCCCCAGCCCTATTTTTGCTCTTTATTTGGAAGTAAGGTCTCACTAAGTTGCAGATGGCCTCACTAAGTAGCTGAAGCTGGCGGTGAACATGCAATCCTCCTGTCTCATCCTCCCAAATACTGGGATTACAAGCGTGTGCCACCATGCCTGGCTCATGTGGACATTTTTGATGTAATAAAATTACTGGTTTAAGATGATCTAAAATACAAGTTGGTAATAAGGGTTAAACCTGGAAGGTATTTTTCAAGTATTAATTTACTTTGATTATGAGAGAGGAAGAAATTTTCTGATGCCAGAAGGTTTGTATTGGTAGAATTCCAACTATCTCAAACATAAGAAAACTTTAGCTGGGCATGGTGGCCCACGCTTGTATCCCAGCATTTGGGAGGCTGAGACCTGAGGATCCGGGTTTGCAGTCAGCCTCAGCTACCTAGTGAGGCACTCCACAACTTAGGGAGACCATGTTTCAAAATAAAGAATAGAAAATAGGGCTGGGGGTATAACTCGGAGGTAGAATTCCCCTGAGTTCAATCCCCAGTACAAAAAAAAAAAAAGAAAACTTTAAATTTTCTATTTGTCATATGTTGCACCAAATTTTACTTTCCCTTTATATACTATATATAGCATAGCAATATCAATAGTCTTTTTCTTTTCTTGTATGGTTATAAATTTGGCTAAATTTCAGAGTCCCACATGTTCATGACAAAGAAAAAAAGAGAGAGAGAGAGAGAGAAAGCTGAGTAAGTTTTGGGAAAGATTCAAAGAAGTCATGTAAAAACAAATACAGTTGATAAATAAAGTGCATGGTGTGAATTCCTGCCTTGGTTAGTGGTGTGCACAAATTTGTATATAAATTATGTATTGGACCCTGTGCCTCAAATATCTTTGTGTACCCCATGAAAGCCTCTGGACCTCACTTGTCTTTTGTCGCAGCTGCCACAGAGGTGTCCAGCTCAGTGTGGGTTTGGGCTGACTTCACACAGGTGCATCATACAACTGGGGCCTGAGCCACATCCTCTCACCTAGTCCTGTAACTTTTCTCTTGATATTGCTTTGGGACCTGCATTCTACAGGCTCATCACCATCGTTAATAAAGGACAAGATGATTTTTTTCCCTATAAAAATTTAATTTCTAATACCACTTTCCCTTCTACTGCTCTTTTCTCGGCAAACTCTTATGCATCTTTGTTTGTTGTGTCCTGGGAAAAGCACTGGACATCAAAGACAGCATACCATATGTAAGCCTCTGGCTTGCTTAGGGAGAGATAATCAGAATCATTGAAGCATAGATGGAGTTGATAAAAATATCTCATAACCTTCCTTATTGGTTTTCTTAGCCTATTTGGGCTGCCCTAATTTTTTTTTTTAAAAGATACCTTAGACTGGGTACTTTATAAAAAACAAAAATTTAATTTTCATAATCTAGAGGCTGGACAGTGCAAGATCAAGGATCCAGGCTTTGTGTATGGAGATGGTCTGCTCTGTTCATAGGTGGCCATCTTCTCACTGTAAACTCACGTGGTGGAGAAAGCAAAGGTTTGCTTTGGGACTACATTTATCAGAACACTAACACAGTTCGTGAGTGCTCTCTGCTCATGATTTAATTACTTCCCAAAATTCCCCACCTCCTAATCCCATCACCTGAGGTTTTAGGATTTAAAAATTTGAATTTGGGGGGAAGCAACCATTCTGACCATAACTTTTGCCTTTAGAAGGGAACACATGAACATCAGAAGAAAAGACCAGCAATATCGTGGTAGGTCAAGGGACAGGGGTTTAATATTTAGTTTAGGCTCATTGAGATCTCTTAATGCAAAAAAAAAAAAAAAAAAAAAAATCTGTAGACTGTGTTTAAATGCAAACGCATGCCAGTGTGACTGGGTGTCATCCTTCAGATAAAATGCCTTCATCAAAACATTTGCTTCTAGCCAGGTGTGGTGGCGCACGCTTGTAATCCCAGCATTCGAGAGGCTGAGACCTGAGGATCCGGGTTCTTGGCCAGCCTCAGCTACCTAGTGAGGCACTCCGCAACTTAGTGAGACTCGGTTTCAAAATAAAGAATAAAAAAAAATAGGGCTGGGAGTATAGCTCGGAGGTAGAACGCCCCTGAGTTCAATCCCCAGTACCGCAAAACAAACAAACAAACAAACAAAAAAACATTTGCTTCTTTTTTAAATTACTTTTTATTAGTGCATTATAATTACACGTTATACTGGAATTCATTGTGATACTCGTGCATGTGCTGATCTTAGATCAAATTTTTACTCTTCATTTCATCTCATTCATAGCTAACTGACTCCTTTTAAGGTAGTTCTTCTAGTCCTTGACACAGCAGGGGCAGTCCTGTATAAAAACTGGAGAAGAAAATAAGGAAAAAAAGAAGAACTTAAAGATTTCCTTCCATTCCATTTACAATGAAATTTAGGCTGAGAGACAACAAATATTTTATTCACAGGGAATTCAATTAAAATGCGCATCTCTTCTGTTTCCTAAAAAAATTTTAATTTGCATCTTAACTGGCTACTGCTGTGCCCAGGATTTTTCAATCAAATGCTAAAAATGAACTTGTCAATCCCAGCAGCTTTATGCTGGGAGCTAAACACTTCATAAATTCTCTTTCATTTTGTAGTCTGTTAAGATACTCTTAGAACTGAACTTGTAGCATCCTAAATTGCTAATAGGTAAGTTTTATAATGAGTTTTAGATTAGACTCTTTTTCTCTCCACTTACTCACTCACTAATCCATCTCATTTCCTTCTCGTATTTTTATCTACTTGCAAGAGTTCTGAACACAGAATTCAAGGAAGCCATTATGTCATTTCCATAATCCCAGAAGCCTGGTAGTCTGTTTCATGAGCTTATATTTCTGTGTGTGTTTCTGAACTATTTTAGTTCTACTTAACCAACAACATAAAAAAAATCAGAATTTATTAGCTTAAAAGCACAGAAGTGATGACTACACTTCAATAAAAACATTTCAAGATTAAAGCTCAAGATTTTTTAAAACCATGTATACCAATGGTTGATTATAATATACTCATATCCTCTTTAAAATTCAGAATTATTTTCATCTGAAATGGAGGGAATGTACCTCTTTGTATATTTTCTGGAAGTCATGCTTAACCAACAATGTAAAAAAATCAGAATTTATTTGCTTATAAATGCAGAAATTACTGCTATACTTTAAAAATTTCAAGGTTGAAATTCAAGATTAAAAAAAATGCAAATACCAATGGTTAATTGTAATATACTGGTATTATTTTTAAAAATCAGAATCGTTTTCACCTGCAATGGAGGGAAAGCACCTCTCACTACATTTTCTAGAAGTTATGGGTTATAGCTGATTTAAGACATCACTAGGTCTTATGGTTTTCTCATATTCTGCCCCTCCCCTTGTCTCTTCTGTACAGGTGGCTTACCAAATGACTCTCCACAGTTCTATACTGTTTTCTTTCAAATATAGGAATTTGAGTGGCAGTGTAGTCTTTCCAAATAATCCTTGAGAAAAAGTCTCCAAAAAGTGAATTAGTGAGCCAGATATGGTGGCTCACGCTTGTAATTCCAGTACTTTAGAGGCTGAGACAGGAGGATCACAGGTTCAAAGCCAGCCTCAGCAACTTAGTGAGACCCTCTGCAACTTAGTAAGACCCTGTTTCCAAATAAAATATATATAAAAAAATAGGTCTGGAGGTATAGCCCAGAGATAGAATGCCCCTGGGTTCCATCCCCAGTACCACACACACACACACACACACACACACACACACACACACACACACAAAGTAAATTAGTGAATATGATCATCACTAAACCATTTGTTGTGATCAGAGTCTACATACCTTGTTTGCCTAGCTTTGGGCCACAGAACTCTTCCTGGCCTAGTCAAGTTTAGATTCTTCAGGCTAAATGGAATTTAGGCTGTTTCAAGCAATCAATGAGAGATATCTTATTTCTGTTATACCTACAACACAGCTAGGCATGAACTATGTGCTCAGGAAATACTTCTTTGAATAAGGTAAAGTACCTTAAATATGCCTTATGGGATAAAATGCCCCAGCATTGAGCCAGCTGCTGAGCAAGTGGTGCCCTCTGGTGACCAGAAGCCATCATTGCAGATTTTTTCTTAATCCTGGCAACTGGGCATTGAGCTTCTGAGATTATCTCTTCATAGGATAATGTAACTTGGCTTGCCTCAAAGACGTACACTGAAGAAACTCTAGTGTAATCTAGCAATTTAAGAATAATGTAATATATATTACATATAAATACATATAGATACATAGATATAGATAGATAATGACTGATCATTTATCCATATATATGTTTATAGTTTTTAAAACCTTGGCATATAAAGATGAATAATAAATAGACCTTATTCTCAAAATAATCCTTTTTTAGAATTTATATCTCTCTGCTTACATTACCAACGTGTTATTATATATTGTCTACCTTTTCCATTATTAGGTTGTTAGAGACCATGCTATCTTAGTCATAATTGCCCTTAATTCCTTGTATGTTAATTCCAACACCCCTGTCATATCAGAATGCAGTTCTAATGGCTTCTCTGTTTACACTTTGTTGTTTTTCCTTTTCATATGCCTTGCAATTTTTTGTTGAAATCAGACATGATGCAGTGGGTCAAAGGAACTCTGGTAAACAAGCCTTCAGTGATTCGCTGGTAAGGTGTAGAGGGAGAAGGATTTTATGTACATGTATTTTATGTACATGTGATTAGGTGTCACAGGGATGTTGTGACCCCTTGCCCTGGGCTCTTAAAAAACCCCAGCAGATCAAGTTCTGGTAAATTGGTTTCTCTTGAGGGCAGGCCTTGGAAAGAAGAACAGAATGCTCTCATATATAAAAATAGTCACTCCCCGATCTCCTCACTAGAAGCTGGAAGAGATTTTACTGTGCCTTTCACTGACAGGACCTAATTGATATTCCGGAGGTAAAAACAAAAAAGTGTGGTGACTCCTGTGACTGTGGCCTTCCTGGAGGTTTTACCTTGTGGCTCTCTGGGCTGCCAGCTCATCTGCTCACAGCTCAGGCTTTCCTAATCTGGAACTGACTCATAAGGAGTTTCTGCTTTGGTTTCTGTCCAGTACTTTGTGATAATCTATATTTGTTTGCCTCTCTAATTTTGGGGGTACAGTTTGCCCTGTGGCCTCTACTATTTCTGGATCTAAGAAAAGTTGTCCATCTTTCAGTTTGTTCAGCTTTTCATGTGTTGTTAGGACGTAGTGGTAACTTCTAAGCTTGTTACATGCTATACTAGAAACCAAAAGTAGTAATCCATTACTGTTTAGTGAAACATATGATGTCTGAGATTCTTGAATACTGAGAATTCATTATTCTTTCCAGAAACAGAACAACCCACTGCAGCTAGTCATTTCTGATACCACTACACTAATTAGCAAAACCTCTGGTGCTGATACAGCTAAAATTAGCTGGACCTTATGAGGTGATTTTTCTCTAGGGTATGCTTTTCTGATTTGAGCGTCCAAATGAAATTGAGTACTTAATATAAAAATCTCTGAAATAGGAGGATACAGTTGCCTGCCCGGCCTACTGTGAGTCACCAATGGCAGAGGCCACAGACATACTGTGCCTGATACACTGGTGTCAACGTGGCAGCAGGACTGGGTCTGGGCAGTGTCTACAGGAGCAAAGATGCTGCCTTACCTACCACTGGACACGGAGTTTAGAAAAATTTTTAATGAAGAAGAATGAATTTATTCTAGAATTATAGTTATATGTATATTTAACTATGAAATATTTTAAATACATGGGATGTTATAGCAAACTAAATGATAAATATCACCTAGATTTATCAAATGACATCATTTTATTAAAATAATACATGTGCTCAGTTTTTTCTCTCTCTCTCTCATCTTAAAATATAAACAGATTTAAATAAAATGAGGTCACCCTTCTATCTCCTCCCTCCCTAGCTAGAGATATTCATCACTTTGTGATGAGTGTGTGTGTCTCTTGTAAGATTTTTTAATTACTTATGCCTATACAAAACCCACAAATACATCATGTATTAAAGGAGAGCATTATTTGTTCTAAAATTTGCAGACTTGTTATCATTGTGTGCTTATTTACAGGCTGTGTTTTTTATCCTCTGATAATTATGCTTCTGAGTCTTTGGCATGTTGCTATAGATAGCTCTAATTACTTCATATTATAGAATAGTTTATTGATTGCGTGCCTGTAATTTGATTAGCTCACAGGCATAAATGCAAATCCCCAGGTGTAGGCACTGACCATAGGCTTGCGAAGGACTCAGGTCACTGGTCACATCTAGTCATATGCCCAGCCTCAGTTGGACACCTGATGCTCAGGAATAGCTGTTGCTGCCACTCCAGAAAGTGGCCCCCTTGGACTGTATGTTCAGGTTGTGTTCAAAGGAGAATGGAAGTACGTATTTTATGTGCTACTCTGCAAAGTTTGCAATTGTTTTTTCTTTTTGTTAAAAAATCAAGAAAATACTATGTAGTTCTCCAACAAAATGCTTAAGTGTTCTGAATACAGTTACTTAGGAGCTCTGCCTACAGTAACTGTGGTCAAATCTATGCAAGTCATTTTACTACATGGTGGGTTATTCTTTGCCAATTCTCTCTTCCTATTGCTATAAAAAGGTTCTAGTTCAAAATATAACATAATAATGGGACTTTGCAGGTGTTGTCAGTGTGAATTGAATAGTTTCTTCTTATACTTGGAGTAAATATACTAAATCCGGGGAAAATTATTCAGAAAGGAGAAATATCTTTAGTTGTAGTTTCCGTACATGGGCTACACATTGAAATTGAATCATTAAAGATATAAATTGGTGGCATTCCCTTACAGAATCGTATTAAGTAACTCTCAGTCCTACCTGCCTCTTGGGTTTTCAGATGCTGATTTTTTTTTACAGCATTTACCCTGTTAAAAACAGCCTAGCTTCATCAGTACTGTCTTCTTTTATGTAGTTCACCACTAATGACAAATATAATTCTAACTATCTACTGTTAGCAATCTTTTCAAAACCAGTGAGATTTTTTTTCCCACATGGTTTTCTAGTATAGTTTAGACTCCCTCAATAGTTTGTATTCGAATGATAAGGAAGCAATGCTGTATGCTTTTTAAACATCCTTAAAAATCATCTTTAACATATTTGATAGATGTTTGAATGCCTGAAAATTTATACTGCATAATTTTATGGGGGTAATTTATGAGGGAGAGGGAAAAAAGAGAGAAGAGAGAAAATTCCAGGGAAATAAAGAGACAAAGAGTAAGCAACTTGGGTTTCATAAATCAGAGTATGTATGCTTCCACCCTCAAATAAGGTTTTATGCTTCTGCTATGAAGTCTATAATTTACCTTCAAATACTAGAGATAATGTGATGTATGTATGAATTCTCTCTCAAGGACTTAATTACTTATTCTAATCAGTAACCCTCCAGAGGATTTTAGCTACCATTTAAAAGACCTTATCCATACCACAGGAATGGCTGCTATATGATTTTAGCTTTAGTCATCTCTAATTAACACTGGAAGATATTTAATTATGTTGCACAAAGGGCTTCACTGGTCAAGATTTCTAAATTGAATAGAAGTATTATAGACACACTAGTTATTACATGAATAGTGATCCCTGAAGTTTATGTTTCTGGGGGCTCATGGATTTTTTTTTCCAGGACAACTCATATTCAGTCACTAAATTACAAGAACCTGCTAATCTGTTGGTTGCAAGTAGATATGCAAACTCCTGTCTCTAGAATATTGACACATGTGCATCTATGGAAGATTTCCCTTAAAAGGACTAAGACCTGGGATGGACTTCTTTGAGCTTAGGGAACAGGTTGCATGCCCTTCTTAGCTCCTGCTTGCTAATAAACATTTGTCATGTGTACAGAATTTGCTCTAATGATTTCTTGGATTCTCAGAAGTAGGTATCTAGAAGAGAGACCTTAGTGTTCACCTACCTGTAAATATTGGCTGCAGCGATACCAAACTGAAGCCAACGACTATGAGGGACCATATTGGTTTAGATCAGTTTGCAATTTGCATTAATCTCATTGATTTCTTTGGATCCCTTTCAATTTGATGGTTTTGACTTGTATACACCATGGTGGAACTGTCTATAAACAATAAAATGGTAAGACATTTTATTTCTATTCCTAATTCTACTATTGTTTTGTTGTTTGTATCAATAGGTTAATTTATCTCTCTTCGCCTACCATTATATTTCTGTAAAATGAATTTCCTTCAGACTCTAAAAGTCTTTGACTCTATGAAACATGTAATCTTAAATCTCTGAAAGGAAGCACTACCAAAGATATATCTTCTGAGATATAAGATAATTTTAATAGAAAGATCTATAAGATTCAGAGTCAGAAATATAGCTAAATGCTCTGGGAATTTGGGAATTTTAAAAGGTTAAAATCCTTCTCTTTAAAAACACAGACAATAGTATGAATTCATAGGGTTATTGTGATGATTACATGCTTTAATAAATAAAACCTAGGAAAATGACTTGTAAACTGTAAAGCATTAAATAAACATCCTGGTTTACATCTTCCTGTCTTGGAGACAAGCATAATACCTCCTTACAGACTCTAGCTCAGATCTCATGAGTCTATTTCTTAGAGAGGAAGCTCCACCCAAGTCTTTCAAGTTAACAGGACAAATACTTCAAATGAATACAAACATTTTTTTTTCCACAACTGTCTTGAGGTCAAGTATATGAAAATCTTTTCTTTTAAACCAATAATTCATATAGAACAAAATTTCCATTTAATTTTTGAAGATAATGAAGGAAAAATGAAGTATAGTATAAAGAGTTGGGGTAGGGAGAAAATTGTTACCTGCTTAAAAATGACTGAATAACAAATTAGTGGATCCTCTGTGTTACTTCCTCCTGTTTTAAAATATTTATTATTTTTTTTAATTGGTGCATTGTAATCATGGATCTTTTTTAGGTACAAGCTGGTGGAGGCCTACATGCACACATTTCTCATTTAACCCTTCCCCAGTTCCTGCCCCATGTCCCCCCCTCCTTCTTAAGTTCAATTTAGTGATTGACTTTGATATGTTTGTGAAAGTACATCATGTGCATTAGAGTGTTTCCCTCTCTCTCTCCCCATCACCTTCAGTTAAGTCACCTTCTTTGCTCATCTATGATTTCTCCTTCTTCATCTAGAGTCCCTCATATGTCTCACTTTCTCCACAGGTTCCGCAGATTACGGAGAGCATATGATTTTTTACTTTTTGTGACTGACTAATCTCACTTAGCATAATGTTTCCAGTTCCATCCATTTCCCTGCAAATAACATGATTTTTTTCTTCTTTATGACTGAGCAAACTTCCATTGTGTGCATATCCCTTAGTTTTGTAATCCATTCATCTGTTGATGGACATCTTAGCTGGTTCCATAGTTTGGCAATTATGAATTGTGCAGCTATAAACATAGATACACATGCATCAGTCTGATAGTTTGGTTTCCATTCTTTTGGGTAGATACCCAGAAGTGGTATTGCTGGATCATATGGTAGATTCATTCCCATTCATCTGAGAATCCTCCATACTGTTTTCCAAAGTGGTTGCACTAATTTGCAATCCCACCAACAATGCATTAGGATTCCCACTTCTCCACACCCTCTCCAGCTTTTGTTGTTGTTTGTGTCTTTGATGATTGTCATTCTAAATGGGGTTAGGTGAAATCTCTAGGTAGTTTTGATTTGCATCTCTCCTATTGCTAATGATGTGGAACATTTCCTCATACACTTATTGACAATTTGTATTTCTTCTTTTGTGAAGTGTCTATTTAGATAATTTGCCCATTTTTTTGGATTGGGTTATTTGTTTTCTTAGCTATGAGTTTCTTGAGTTCTCTGTATATTTATTACTTTCAATGTGATTTGATTTTCATTATATTTTTGACCAGTGTCCTTACAGTGTGATTAAATTACAAGACTGACATTTTTCTTCCTTAAAAAATTTAATTGAAATAAATATGTTCTCCAGAACATAGACTACTTTTCCTGGTTCTTTATTGAAAAGAAGACACCCTTTTCTTGTCAAGGACAATAAAAATTGCAAGTTGACTGACTAGTCATTTCTTTTCTAATGAAAAGAGACAGCAGAGAGATTTCCTGGTAAATGAATCAATATGAATGGAGATGGTGGTTTAAAATCTTTTTGTTGAACTATTTAAATCATGACAGAGATCAAACAAGATTAAAGTGCAAAATGAATTGATATAAAATGTGTTAAAAAGACTTCACATTTTGCCTTTAGAATAGTTGAATTTGCCATGAAAATAGCCCATTTCAGCCAAGAAACTGAATGTTAAATTGTGTAGACTTGTCTTATCCTGTGTTATTATAGAACAATTGGGCAAAGAGTCTCCCATTTATAATTGCTTAAAATCAGTGTGTTTTTTCATTGATTAATTGTCATTGTATACTTTTTATTCACCCAGTTTTTGGATTTTAGACAATTATAAAGGATGATGAATGGCACTGATGTGATAAAAATGGTGTAGCTCCTGAGACTAAAGAGTAAAAATTTCTCAGGATGTACCCTATCATTTTAGGGAAAGAAAATTATCTCTGAAAGCTGTATCAGTTACAAACTCTAATTGAAGAACTGTTTTGGGTGCTTCACCATCAGTATTTGATAGTTAAAATACAGGAAGAATGGACTAAATGTGAAGAGCCAAAAAGGAAAGGAACATGGAATCAAATTACATTATTGTCTAATATATTATTATATCATTGCAAAGCATATTCATCTTTACCTAAGTAAAAAAGCTCTCAATCATATATATGCATATGTATATATGCAAACATATAATTTTTATATCGAAGAGTAGTATATGTTCCACATTAAGGAAAAAGATATATGTAACAATCTTTTGATATGTTAGTTTGACTAGGCTACAGGTACCTAGTTGTTCATCTAATGATAATCTAGAGGTTGCTCTGAAGATATTTTATACATGTGATTGTAGACATAATTATAGATTATTCTATGTAATGTGAATGGGTCCAATTCAATCTCCTGAAAGATCTGAAAAAGCAGAACTGAGGCTGGTCTGAAGAAGAAATTTCACAAACATACAACAATTTTAGCATGAGCCTGATTTCCGAGCCAGTCCTGACTACTCTACATGCCAATTACTTGCAATAGATCTCTCATTATAGAACTTGTTTCTTCTGCTTCTGTGGTTTAACTTTGACAGAAATTTTGGTGAAATTAGAGAAACAGAGTATGAAAGATGAGTTTTATGACTGGATTGTGGGTTTTCTGCAATTGTTTAGACTAAATCTGATTAGATTTAAAGGCACTTATGACTATTTCCACTAATGGAGAGATTATTGATAGCTCATTTTGTGATGTGGCATGAGAGACATGCAAAGTATTGTCATTGAATAATCCTAATTAAATAACTATGGAAAGTAAAGTTCTGGATGGCCATGTATTTGATACCTTAGAACATTTTAGTCATGTTAACTATGGTTACTTCTAACTATGCTAGAAAAAAGTGAGCAAATAAAGGATGAATTCAGGATTTCAAATTCTCAACTCAGGATCTGCATAAATCATCTGAACATTTCAATATTTTCCCTGAAGAAAAGCTAGGGTTACTTTAGTTGTAGGGCCAAGACTTTTGTAATTAATCTACTCATCCTATGAGGAAATTAAACTTAATTACAACTTCTCAGAGAATTCTCAGGTGTCTTCTGTTGAAGTCAGTGAATTGACAAAGAATTAGATCCTAAAATTTGGAATAGAAAACTTTTTCATTATTTATTTATTTTTGGAGTAGGACATTTATGTTCTCCTGATAAAACTGGACATACTGAACTCATAACTACTGTCTTATTTGCCAAGAAAACAATATTTTCATCTGTGGCAGAGGCCATAGTCTTTCACTTCCCATGAAAACTGTAATGGCCTTCCCTCAAGTAGTTTTCTTATGAGATAATGCTGATTCACCTTAGGATGTACTACCTTGTTTTGTGTCTAGACCTATAATTATTCTCAATTTCCAATCAGCCCAAAATGTAAGATAGAAATGGTAAATCAGGATAAGGTTCACTATTCACCAAAATAGCTATAAGATTTTCCCAGTGTTCATAGGGAACATGGGTGAAAATGAATCTTAAGGGTGTGGGATCATAGTGGAAGAATTCAAAGTTGGATTGGTATGAATTTACTGATATGGGTCTAATTATCAGATATACTGGATTCAAAGTTTAAGCTTAAGGGGTTAGAAAAAGCTCTAACAATTTTGTTGTTTGGATAAATATGTACTAACAAATGCAAATAAAATCCCAGAAGGGTTTGCTTTATTTTACTTTAGAGGAAGGTATTTAAAGGTTTGGGATATTGGAATGTTAGAATACATTTATCTCCCACACTGGGAGGGTCTAGAGGATGTATCTTCTGCCATGACTGTATGAAACAAATTTGTGAGGGGGCCTCAAGACACTTGGAGAACTCTGTGTTTTCTCTTTTCTGTGGGTAAAAACTGCAGTGTGAACTGCTGCCACTGAATTGTGATCCCAAATGCAATTTGTGTAATGGCATTCCAGGATGTCAGGACCCAGTGGTAGCATTCAATTACCAGAGACAAAGTGAGGGTTGTTACCACAATGGACAATGGACCCAGAGCAGTAGTAGGAATAGCCTGACTGCCAGGAAGCAACACTGAGTCTCTGATTTGACACTGTTCCCTGTGCTCCAAGAACTGGTGATCTCTTTACTCTTGGGATCATTGATGTAAGTCAATTAAATATGGAAACAAAATTGTCTTTTATGTCTGACTTTTTACTCAATATTAGTCTTGGTATGTGAGTATGAATATGTGTCTTTTCAACCTGAAAAGTATATTATCACTAAATATGTGTGCATCAGTAACAAAAATATATGTATATCTAACTTAGAAGACTGATCTCTTTTTTGATTTGTCATGCAATTAGAAAATGGTATTTACTTTTAGTAGACAAAATAATTTCCAATAAAAAAAGAGATTTCTTCTACTTCTTTTGTGAACTGATCTTTATGATTACCATGTAGCCATTTCAGAAAACCCAATGATAGTTTATGTTTAAAATATAATACTTACATTTAGTGAAATTTTAATGGACCTAGAATTAGGGAAAGCATTATCAAAAAACATTGTCAGAACATATTGGTCAAGAGCCGGGAGTGGTGGCGCCTGCTTGTAATCCCAGCATTTGGAGGCTGAGACTGGAGGATCCGGGTTCGCAGCCAGCATCAGCTACCTAGTGAGGCACTCCGCAACTTAGTGAGACTCGGTTTAAAAAATAAAGAATAAAAAATAGGGCTGGGGGTATAGCTCGGAGGTAGAATGCCCTTGAGTTCAATCCCCAGTATCGCAAAAAAAAAAAAAAAAAAAAGAACATATTGGTCAAAAGCAAAAGGAACTGGTGTGTTGGCACCTTTATTAATCAGAATAACTTAAAATATTTAAAACAATTATGCAGAACTTAACATAATACATGTTAAAAATTCTAGTTCTTTTGGAGTGAAGAATTCTTATTGCTCTATTTAAAACAACCTAGAAGCCAGGTAAAATATGGAATGAGTGCATAATATTAGCCTTCTGGGAGTTGAATAAGGGAGAACAAAATAAACTTCCATTTTCTAAGTAAAATATGGGATGCCAAACAATAATCCTGTTTCCCTTAGATGTAGAGTTAGCTATATAATCAAAGATTAGAATTTTCATTGACTTATTCTCTCTTTTCTATTATACATAGAGATTTTTCTTTGCATTTTGATATGGTATAATATTTAAATATATAATACAATGATATTTTACAATGTTTGATGACAATATTAAGGTTTTAACTTTCAACCTTAAAACACAATTAAATTTATATGAGATTGATTTTAGCATTTTTACTTAGACTTTGTAAGATACAAATGTGCATTTATATATATATATATATATATATATATATATATATATATGACCATAACATATACTTATATCTCATACTATACACAAAAATATAAATTTAAAAAACCTGAATGGCAACTCTGTATATTTCTTCTCTCTGTTTAGGAAGACCTATTCCCAGAGGAAAAATAACTTTGGAATAAAAATTATTCACTAATGACTTTCAGGAACTCATTATCAGTTGAAGGACTTAGAAGTCATTCTTTAAAGAAAAATATAGCTACTGTTGATATTAAAAAGTTCATAATATTAAAAGTTGCTGGGTGTGGTGGTACATTCTTGTTATACCAGTACTTGGGAGCCTGAGAAAGAAGGATTGCAGGTTTTTGGCCAGCCTCAGCAACTTGTGAGGTCCTCCTCAACTTAGTAAGACCCTGTTTCAAAATAAAGAATAAAATAGGGCTGGGGTTATAGCTCAGAGCTAGAATGTCCCTAGGTTCAATACCCAGTACCATGAAAAAATAATAATATTAAAACTTAAAAAATGTCAAAAATGGTATCTGTAGGATAGTTGTTTTGACTCACATAATTTATAGTACTACCTGAAGTTATAATAATCAATCTGTTTTCTACTTATTATAAATACATTTAAGCCAAGACAAGAGTCACATCCTGACACAGCATGTATCCTGGAGTTCTAGAATTCTGGAGAGAGTTTGCTAGTCTTGATTCACTGCTGGGGGCCAGTCAGTGCCGCTTTTGGTGTCAGATAAGAAACATGACCTACCCTGGGTTCTAGAAAGCTTGAATCTGACTTGGGTCATGATCCAACCTGGGTCTGACTCTTTCTTCATGCTTTTAGGGAGTTGGTACCTGCCATAGTATGTTGTAAATCCTCTTCTCTTTACCTAGAATAAAATAAAACAGTTATACAACTGTAAATAAATAAATAAATTTAAACATGTTTTCATCTCTATAATTGGAAGTATTTATGACATCAGCATTATGGAGAATAAAAACATAATACAAAGCTTAGAACATCCCAAATATGTAGGATTTCTATAAAAACATCAGTAGGCTTGCATAAACTAGAATCCTTTCTAGTATTGCTTATCTTACATTATTTTTAACCTTCTGATAAATCAAAGAGAATGTATATTATCATACCAGTATAACTTCCAAGAATCAACTTGATCATGTATTAAGATCTCCCTATTTTTAGAGATATATAAATTATTGGAAATTCATTAAAAGCAATGATGGTCCCTACAACCTTTATTTAAAATATCAAATGGCTTCTATTTTTATGGCACAATTTATCTCCTTTAAATAATGAGCATATTTAAATTACTAAAGTTATTTTTATTATCTGTGGAATATACTTAGTTCTCATATCTTAAGTTGCTGTAAGCCCTTTTTAATCTTTTTTCCTGTGCACATATTTATTTATTATATACTTTTATTCGTACATTATATTCTCACATCATAATGTAGGTTAGAGTGATAGTGACATACATGCATATAGCACTTGGTGAGCTTCCCCACAGCTCCCTCCTCACACCCTCCACTTCCCCAAACATGATATTGAGATTGGCATTGGAATTCTCACATATATACATAAAGTCAGTGGAAGTGCCTGCTTTGTAAATTCTCCCTCCCCTCCCCACCACTCTCCTTTAGACCACCTCCTTAGCTCTACTAGTGTTTCTTCTCCATTATCTAAAGTCTCACCTATATCCCAATTACTTCTTGACTTCAGCATATGAGAGAAAACATATGTCACCTTCTGTAACTGGCTATGCTCACTTAACATAATGTTCTCCAGGTCCATCCATTTTCCAGTAAATGACATAATTTTGTTCTTCTTTATTGCTGAGTAGTATTCCGTTGCATGCATATCCCATAATTATGTAATCCAGTAATCTTTTGATGGACATATACATTTACAATAGCCTAATTATGGCTATTGTAAATTGCTATTACTATAAACATGGATATGCATCACTATAATATTTTTAATTCAGTCCCATTGGAAAGATACCCAGGAGTAGTATAGCTGGATCATATGGTAGACCCATTCCCAGTTTTCTGAGGAATTGCCACACTGACTTCCATAGCAGCTGCATTATTTTGAAATCCCACCAACAGTATAGAAGAGTTCCTATTTCCCCACATCCTCATCAGCATTTATTGTTGTTTGCCATTATAACTGGGGTTAAATGGCATCTCAGTATAGTCTTGATTGGCATCTCCCTGTAATACTAATATTGAACATTTTTTTCATGTATTTATTGGTCATTTGTGTTTCCTCTTCTGTGAAAGGTCTATTTAATTCACTTGCCCATTTTTTTAGTTGTTTTTTAGTGGTAAGTTTCTTAAGTTCTAGTTTATAGTCTAAATACTAGTCTTCTATCAGAGGAGTAGCTGGCAAAGATCTTCTGCAATTCTGTTGGCTCTCTATTCAGGTTCTTGATGGTTTTCTTTGCAGCACAGAAGCTCTTTAATTTAATGAAATTCCACTTACTGATTATTAATTTAATTTCCCAAGCTTTGGGAGTCTTATTGAGGAAGTTTCTACGTGTTCCTATAAGTTAGAGTGTTGGATCTATGCCCTCCTCTAGTAATTTCAGAGTCTCTGGTCTAATTTCCAGGTCTTTGTTCCATCTTGAATTGACTCTCATGCAGGGTGAGAAATTGGGATTTAATCTCATTTTTCTTCAAATAAATAACCAGTTCTCCTAACATGATTTGTTGAAAAGAATGTCTTTTATTCAACATACGTTTTTGTCACCTTTGTCAAAAATCAATTGGCTATAAGTGGTTGGTTTTGTTTCTGTATCTTCTATTCTGCTCAATGGGTCTATTTGTCTGTTTTTGTGCCAATACCATGCTGTTCTTATTACTATAGCTCTGTAGTATAAATTTAAGTCAGATATTGCGATGCCTCCTGCATGGTTCTTATTGCTAAAATTACTTTGGCTATTCTGGATCTTTTGTTTTCCATATGAAATCAGGACTGATTTTCCTACTTCTGTGAAGAATGACATTGATATTTGAATAAGGATTTCATTGACTCTGTAAATCAGTTTTGGTAGAATAGCCATTTTTATATTTATTCTGCCTATCCCAAAGCATGGGTGATCTTTACATCTTCTAAGAATGTTCATTCCTTTCTTTAATGTAGAGGGCTTTTACTTTCTTGGATAGATTAATTTCTAAGTATTTTATTGTTTTTGAGGTTATTTTGCATGGGAATGTTTTCTGGATTTCTTTTTCAATGGATTCATGGTTGGTCTATAGAAAGGCCACTGAGTTTTGTAGATTGATTTTGTATCCCACTACTTTGCTGAATTTGTTAATCAGCTGTAGAACTCTTTTGGTTGAGTATTTTGGGTTTTCTAAATATTATATCATGTCATGAACAAATAAATTGAGATAATTTCAGTTCTTCTTTTCCTATTTGTATTTCTTTGATTTATTTTTCTTGTCTTGTCACTCTGACTATGATCTCATGTTTTAGCACAAGGGGTCCTATAGATTTTGAAAGAGCTTGGATGCTGACTTATTAATTTTCTCCTCTTTTATGCCATATTTTTTTTGAGTGAGATATTTTCAGAGTGCACACAGCAGGATGGATTTTATAACCAATGGGACAGGTTGACTATTGTAAAACAGAACACTGTTTCCCTTGTTAGGGTTTTTAGAACTCTACATATCTATAAAACTTCATGTATATCCATATTTATAGTAGCACGATTCACAATAGCCAAACTATGGAACCATCCCAGGTGTCCATCAACAGATGAATGGATAAAGAAAATGTGGTATATACACACAACGGGATTCTACTCAGAAAAAAAAAAAAAAAGAACAAAATTTATGTCATTTGCAGGAAAATGGGACTAGTGAATATTATGCTAAGTGAGATCAGCCAGTCTCAGAAAGTTGAGTGTTGTATGCTTTTTCTCCTATGTGAAAGTTATAGAGAAAATAGGAAACAAAGGAGACTTCAAAGGAGACCAATAGGAGAGTGGAAGGGGATAGGGAGGGAGCCAGGGAGAGAAAAATGGAGGACTGAGGAAGAAAACAGTTTAAATAATACTGTGGCAATATACGAAGGCTTTCCTACCTTTTTCACTAACATGTATGGGGAGGGATGTGGAAGAAAATATACCAAGAATATATGCATTTATGTTTTTATTGCATCAAACTTCACCATGATATATAGTTGCAATGCACTAATAAAATTATTAAGAGAAAATTTCCTCCACATGACCACTGTAATTCTAAATTATCTTTAGTGAAGGGCTAGCACTTAATTGGTCAGACCTAGGAACTGGGGTTGTAATGTAAACAGTATAGGAAGTAGCCATCTTTTTAAATAGGTGGTTGAATCTTAGTTGTAGATAAACACACGCAGACCAGGGAAGAAAGTACCATGAGCAGACAAGGTTTTGTACTTTAAAGTAAGCAGAGCTAGGCTACTTTCCTCAGGGCAGAGGATTCAGAGTATAAAAACCTGCAGTTTTGCTAGCTTTCCTTTTTGTCAAGCTCTAAAATTAAATTCTGTTTAGACATGTTTGTTAGATATGTTTTTTTTTTTCTGCTTAGACTTTTTGAAGTCCTGCTTGGTTCCTAAGCATCTCAGAACCAGTACTTGTAGGAAAAAAATGGATCCAGATGTGAGATTCATCCTTGTTTTCTTACAGCCTCCTAGATCTTGCCTTTTAAATTCTTCCTATATAGAGAGTTGTGTGAATATATGTTTGTATCACTTTGAATCTTGCTATGATGTATAATTACATCACATCAATAAAAGTATGCAAAAAAAAATCTTTGTTGCCTTGGTAGATTCCTAATGCACTGGAACCCACTTTAAAAAATATTCTGTTTAGTTTTTATCATTCCCAGCAGGAGGATTTGTCCTAATTGCCTACTGTGCCATTAGCTAAAGCAAAACTCCCATTAAATTTATATTTAAGTATAATTTGGTGTTTGGATAATACTGAATCTTCTAAATATTGCAATTGTACCAAGTTTTTATTAAAATAAATTTAGTGAGTAAAATGGGAGCCGGTTGAAATAAAAATATTAAGTCAATATTATGTATAAAACTTAGGTAAATATAACAAAGACATTAAAGAGTGTGATGATGACCGAAGTCTGGAAAATATAAAAATGGAATCATCTATATTACATGACCTATGGTACCTTTTGGGTCTCTCCCAGGGAAGCTGTCCATTTCTCTTAACATCAGGTCATCCTTGTTGGTTCAATCTCTGATCATAGACTCAAGTTCTTGAGTTTTTTTCCTCTTTACTCAATTCTTAATCCTCACTTCATGTATTTGAAAATAATTATTCAAAATTTTGATATGATGAGATATATAAAACAAAATTTCTTGCAAGGTATGCACTCTAATAAATACCTAGGCCTTCTTTTCTTCATGAATAAAATCTGAATAAATTTAACTAGTGCTGAGAGAATTATAGTTCAGAATTGTCTGTGCTTCTATTTATTTTAGTGACAATAGACTATGAAGAGGTACATAAAAGTACTACTTACTAAAAAAAAAAACTTGGCCTTAGTTTTTATTATTAGAAATAATTTTAGTCTGCCAACAAATAATTCATTATTTTAATGCATTCTTGCCAAGCTGTTTCACAGATTAAAAAATAAAGTATTTACATCTTCAAAAAATAAATTAGTATGTAAGAAAACAAGATAAAATATATTAAGCTTAACAAGCTTTTTCAAAATAGGAATAGAACCTGAAAGTTTAACTCAAACATGATATTCTTTTAATTACTTCTAATAATACTAACCAAAATGAATATCTAAAACATTAAGCCTTAACAGCTACTGAAAATAATTTCAGCTTGTTATCATTCATTGATTTTTAGAACCCTCATGTGTGTGTTTGTGTGTGTGTATGTGTATAACTGGGGAGGTATTCCATCTCTAAGTTACATCCCCAGCCCTTTTTTTTATTTTTATTTTTTCTTGTTTTAAACCACTAGGTTGCCGTGAGTCTAGACCAGACTCAGTAATTTAGTAGTTCTCCTGTCTCAGCCTCCCAAGTACGGAGATTACG
Source organism: Graphiurus murinus (assembly GCA_004027655.1). NCBI lineage: Eukaryota > Metazoa > Chordata > Mammalia > Rodentia > Gliridae > Graphiurus > Graphiurus murinus. The sequence goes on along the minus strand of PVLC010015304.1, from coordinate 3,749 downwards.
GGCATGTGCCACCACACTTGGCAACATGTCTGTGTTCCACTTATTTTCTGGGGAGAAGATGTGTCAAGTTTTTCTCTCCACCAAACTCCAAACTAGAAACTCTACTTCTGTATTAGGGGGCCTTAGTCAGTGACCAGAGAAGTCACCTGGGCCTAAACATGGCCAGCAAAATGGAATAGGTCTGGATTCAAGTGAAGAAGAATGAATGTTACTTTTAGTTTTCTGACTCATGTGGCTGAAAAATCATGTTTTGTTAGTTCAAAAAATATTTATCTCCTGCTTTGTTTCAGACACTAATGGTAAGTGTTAGGGACACAGTGATACACAAAATCATGTTTGTGTACATCTTTAGTTTGCATCTATCAATAGAACTATCAAATAAAATCAAATGACTTAATAAATCACAATTATTTTGTTGGCAAGATTAATTGGACAGCTCTCATCTGATATCTTCATAAATTTCAAGGCACCAGGTACAATAGTACAGTATGCAAATGGAATTAGATTGTAAGAGATAGTAATAATTGCTTATTTCCACAGGAGGGCACTTTTGAACTCAGAAACGATTCTTGACAAAACCTCAGGATTACTTGGGAAAGAATGATTGTGAAAGCCTGTGTTAATTCCTTGCATTTTAAAGTATTCTTTTTTTAAGACAGACAAATAATAAACACCTTTTCCACAAAATAATTGTGCAGAAATACTACCTTCTAAAATATAGAGTGTCTCTCTCTTCCCTATTTCTCTTATTACTCTAGAAGAATTGTAAAAAGAAGCATGGCTTGTGGTCACTGTTTTCCCCCTTTCCATTTGTTCTTCAATTATTTAGAAAATCTAGAATGGCAGTTAAGAGCTGATATTCATATCTGAGTTTGCATTTCCCCATGATCTGAAGTGATTTAGTCAGTGGACACCTTTTGATGAAAGTGTGAGAATTTGAGTGCTTTCTTGGCAGCTGCAAGGAATTCTCTAACTTTAATTCTTGGATAAAAGGAACACTATCTTCAGACTGGCGAAACTGCACTGTTTCTTAAAACACACACACTTCATTAAATAGTTGCTTTCATTAAATGTGTTTATGTACACATTTCTACTCATAATGTAGAATGAAATACATATGCACATATGCATATATACATATATACATATATATATCATCTACATTACTGATACAATAAAATCTTTCTCATTATCTAATCAGTTCTAGACTGTCTTAATTATTTTGTAGTCTCTCTGACTTGGCAAATGTCAGCACTATGAAATTCTTTTTTACTAGGTAATTGATGTATAATTAATTGCAGAAAAAGCTACTGATTTCTATGACTTAGCAACCTGTCCTGCATTGTAGGTAATCTTATAAATGTAAAATGTTTATCTTTTATTTTTCTAAGATATTGTTCCACCCTCAGCCCTCTTTCCCCAGCATCTGGAGGTAGAAGAACAGAAGATGTGAAATCATTATTGTCTTAATTGACAGTTTTATGTGCCTTCTTGACAATTCTGAATGAATTATGGAAGTTACAAAAAGTGGGTTTTTCATGTTTGCCTTCAACAAAATAAAGAAATTAATTTACCAAATCTTGGATTCTATTATTTTAGATATGTTAGTGAAATAGATATGTTAGTGAAATTCTCTAATCTACTGACATGCTTTTTCCTCATTTGAACAGTCTTCTTTCTATACATTTATTATAATAATGCAATACTGTCCAACACATGCTTGGCCCTCTTTTGGAATTTATTTAAAGACACAGCAAATTTGGAACTTGTTCAAGAGAAGATGTGTGAAAGTGAATTTAATATTTGAAGGTCATCATATTCTTTTACAATCAAATATGGCAAATGGGATTCATGGATTTATCTTCTCTTATGCATTGTATCATTTTTATTCTTTGTTATTTTTATTTTATGCTTTGTTTTTACTATTTCTTGTAGTATGTTTTTATATGATTAAATACATCAAAATCATTTTTAATGTTCAATCTAATTCTCTATTTCCAAACACTTTGAAGTAAAGGACCAATATCCCGACTCATTAAACAGTCTCCAGAACGCACCAAAATATATTGTTTAATACCTTCTAATGTATCAGAAGTACTTTAGATTTTGTGTGACTTAGAAGTCACTCCTGAAAACTATTCACTGGCTTGCATTAATCTGAGTGACAGCACTAAGTACAAGAGTCAGCATGGAATCCCTCATCTGTTGCCACACTGCAAATCTCCTTTGCCTCTCCGATATATTCCCTCTTTTCAGTATTTCACCTTTCACTTGCTCTGCTTTGTTTTGGGAAGGTTTCCTCCAGCACCTTCCCAAGAAAGGGCACCTCAGAGGCAAACATTTCTAGACTTGTGCAACAGAAAAAAAAAATGTCTTTACTTAAAACTTGGGAGTTTAAAGTCGCTCTCTAGCTTCTGCTTGTCTTCCCTGGGATCTCTTTCTCTCTCAGCTTATAAAATCTTCTCTTGACACTCATTTTTTCTTACATTTTACAAGTGCCTTGGGTTAGATTTGTTTTTCTTGAAATTTTATGGACATTTTATGGACTCTTTAAACCTGAAAATTCTTCAGTTGTTGGATATGATACTGAAACTTTTTTTGATGACTTCATGATTTTTTTTTTAACCTGTACTTTTCCCCTGATATCCCTCTAAAGGACTTTTTGGATTTATTCTCTTATTATATTACCTTGTCTTCTCCTTTTCATCTTTGGTTCTATTTTTCTGGAAATTCTTGCCAACTATATTTTTATTTTCCTATTGAGTCTTTCTTTTTACTGCAATATTTTCAATATTCAAAGAATTAGTTGTTCTCTGTCGTTTCTGTTTTATTATTTTTTTAAATGATACAATGCCTTTTCTAATTCCTCTCATGATATTAATGATACTCTCTCTTACAATTTTTTTATTGTTAGTTTCTTCTCTCAGGTTTGTCCCTACTCATATTTCATTCTAATTGCCTTTTCTCTTTGTTTTGTTTTAATCTGTTATATTAGCTTTTTCCTTGAATGCTTCATAGCATATTATAGTGTGAGAAATTTGTAACAACGTCAAATATTATTTGTATTTATGATGGCTAATGTCAATGTAGTATTTTAATGTATGTACTAGATATATGTTTTTTAAAATTTTTTATTGTAGTAATTCGTGCAATATAGCATACATCTTTGTTAAGTACGAGTTGTTAACAACATATTTGCACACAATTCTCATTTGACCCCTTCCCCAATTCCCACCCCACTCCCCTCCCCCTCCCTCCCCCTCAGGTTGACTTCGGTGAGTGACCTTGATATGATTGTGTAATTACATCATGTGCTTTAGGGCGTCCGTCTGCCCCCTGCATCCACTACAATTAAATCAACTTCGTTGCTTATCGAGGATCACTCCTTTTCATCTGGAGACCCTCCTATGCCCCATCTTCTCCCTAGCATCCACATATTAGGGAGAACATATGCTTCTTAACTCTTTGTGACTGACTAATCTCACTTAACATAATGTTTTCCAGTTGCGTCCATTTCCCTGCAAAGAACATGATTTTATTCTTCTTTATTGCTGAGTAAAATTCCATTGTGTACATATCCCATAGTTTTGTAATCCATTCATCTGTGGTTGGACATCTTGGCTGCTTCCATAGTTTGGCTATTGTGAATTGAGCTGCTATAAACATAGATACACATGCATCGGTCTGATAATTTGGTTTCCATTCTGGTGGGTATATACCCAGTAGTGGTATTGCTGGGTCATATGGTA
>PVLC010015303.1:0-37651 GCA_004027655.1 Graphiurus murinus | reverse complement strand
TTTTTGGTTCTGGCTATTGAACCCAGGGGGCATCCTATCTCCAAGCTAAACCTCCAGCCCTCTTTATTTTTTTTATTTTGAAATAGGGTCTCGCTAAATTGCTGAGACTGGCCTTGAACCTATGATCCTCCTCTCTCAGCCTCCCAAATACTAGGATTACAGGAATGTACCACTACTCCCAACTCTAAACTCTGCTAAATTTAATTTGTCTAAAGTTTTTATTTTAACAGTGGGCAGAGTTAATCTGCTTTTATTAAGGCTCAGAGTTTTGCTTCTGTCTGATTCTTAAGTGGAAGTTGGAAAACAGAAGAGTATAAATACACTAAGCCCAACATTTGGTGATAGTACTTCTTACCCACCTTCTGTACAAGTTCTCTGGAAACTAATTGCTCTGTTGTGGGCAGTGATTGGGTATATGCAAGCAGCTGGCTAGTTAGGGTTGCAATTGCAGAATTTTTTTTTCTTTTTTTAATGGAACTGGGGATTGAACCCAGGGGCATTCTACCTCCGAGCTACACCCCCAGCCCGATTTTTCTATTCTTTATTTTGAAACAGGGTTGGTCTCACTAAGTTGCAGAAGACCTCACAAAGTAGCTGAGGCTGGTTACAAACCTGCGATCCTCCTGTCTCAGCCTTCCAAGTACTGAGATTACAAGCATGCATCACCATGCCCAGCTTGCAGTCACAGAATTGATTTTCTCAATGTAAAATTAAGTTATCTCAGGACTTCTAGTCCCATGTCCTTGTTAACTAGAGAAGACTTTAATGAACACTCAGTAAAAACTACTGTCTGGTAGAATTGATTCAGAATTCTCCTTGACCTTCCTTCCTTCCTTTGTTTGTTTGTTTCTTTCTTTGTCCCTCTCTCCTCCCCTCCCCCATCCCCCTCTTCTCCTCCATTCCCTCCCTTCCCTTTCTTTCTTCTTCTTCTTCTTCTGGTACTAGGGATTGAACCCAGGGGCATTCTACCTCCAAAATATACCCCCAGCCTTTTTTATTTTTATTTTGAAATAGGGTCTTGCTAAGTTGCTGAGGCTGGCCTCGAACCTGCGATCCTCCTGTGTCAGCCTCCCAAGTACTAGTGCTAGGATTACAAGCATGTGCCACTGTGCCCAGTTTCTCCCTGGCATGTCTACAAAACCACAAATCAATTGTTTTCAGGATGGTGAAGATTCAGAAGTGCTCTCCCAAATGTAAAAGCTCTGATTGTCCTACAGTACTTGTTGCAGGCTGGGCACTTCAAGGGATTCAGAATAACTGTGAGAATGATTCCTCTTTTGAAGGGGAGACAGAACAAACTAGGCACAAGCCTAAGCTCTCAGCTGCAGACAATGTCTCTCTCCTGCCCTTTCTCCATCCCAAGTTTCTTTACCCTTGAGCTCACTTCCTGGTGTGAGTCTTACCATATGTAACTTTTATATCACAAAGATAGTACACAAAAATAGATAGCTCTATTGTACAGTTGGGAAATAGGCTTGGAGAAATTTTGCTCAGCAAAATTTCCTACATTTCCTTCACCTTCTTGGCCTAACTGGGAACTAGCCGTCCTTTGCTGGCCTGGTGGCCCTTGCCCTTCATGGTTCTCTTTTCTGCCACATGGCATGTTCCAAACGGGCTTTGAGGTGAGAGAAGTAACCTATGTGCTGCTCGTCACTGCTTCCAGACCACTGGCCCTACCTCTTCCTAAACTCACTTCTCTACACCCCCAACCCACCTCCCACTAAAGTTTGAATCTCATTACAATGACTAAACACTGCCAACCCTTCTTTTTTCAACTATCTGTGGATCTTGGGTTGCTCTTCATCATTCCTTGAAGAAGTTAGCTCCTGTCTCACTGTTACTTTCTTGGGTCATTCCCGACATGCAGACTATCCTTCGTATATGCTGGCCTCTCTAGTTTTGCTGTTGTTTATTTGTTTGCTGGGGATTAAACCCAGGGAGCATTCTAACTCTGAACTACACCCCCAGCCCTTTTGTTTTTTTATTTTTGAAACAGTGTCTCACTAAATTGCTGAGGGTCTCATTAAGTTGCTGAGGCTGGCCTCGAACTTGCAATCCTTCCCAAGGAACCTGCGATCCTCCTGTGTCACTTGTACCAGGATTACAGGCATGTGCCACTGCACCTGGCTTCCAGTCTTTGACCTTTGCTTCTCCTCTCCTCTAATAATCTCCTCTTCTACCCTACTTCAGCCATCCATTCCCAAAGTCCTACTCCTCAGCCCTATTTTATTCTTTATTTTGCAACAGAATCTCACTAAGTTGTGGAGGGCCTCACAAGTTGCTGAAGCTGGCCATGAACCTGCGATCCTCTTGTCTCAGCCTCCCAAGTACTGGGATTACAAGCATGTGCCACCATGCCTGGGTCCATACATTGTTATTTCTCTCATCTTAAAAAAAAAAAAAGGAGTACCATATAAAAATTAATGCAACATCCTCTCTGTCAGGTGCCCTTTCTCCAAGCTCCCATGGGAGCTTGCGGTATATCTGAGTATAGCACTGATATCTGATATCACTGGGTATATCTCTATCAGAGATCAGAACCTTGGTCAGATGGCCATGTCTATGCACCTAGGGAGCATCAATATTGGACTGGGAGCAGGGCACAGTATTTTTTATTGGATGTTCCTCAGGGTTCCACACAATGTTGGCACATATTTGGTAGCTATAGACGTTTGAAGGAAGGAAGGGGAAAGGGATAAGAAAGAAAGAAAGAGAGAGAGAAGGAAAGAAAGAAGAAAAGAAAAGAAAGAAAAGATGGAAAAAATGGAAGCATAGGTGGATGACATTTGTGGTTTTCTTTTGAATTAAACAAAGAACTTTGAATACTTTACAAATTCAATTAGCATGTACTTTAGGAACATTGCAGACTTCCTTATTTAAAAATTATGGTGAAACATACATTACAAAATTTTTACCATCTGCTATGGCTTAGGTATGGTTTGAGTGTCCACCAAGGGTCCATTGTGATTGAAGACTTGGCACACAGGGTGGTGGTACTGTGTACTGTGGAATCTTAAAAGAGGTGGAACCCAGCAGGAGGTACTTAGGTCAGTTGGGGCTTACCCTCCAAAGAGATTAAGGGACCCTAATCTCTCTCCACTTCTTGTTTGAGATAAGATCCTTTCTCTGCACAGACTCCACCATCCACCATTCATCAACTAAGCAGCACAGGTAGCAAGCATGCCTTTGAACCTCCAGAACTGTGAGCTAAATAAATCCTGTGTGTGTGTGTGTGTGTGTGTGTGTGTGTGTGTGTGTGTGTGTGTGTTATATTGGGAATTGAACCCAGGGGTGCTATTCAACTGAGCCACATTCCCAGCCCTTTTTATTTTTATTTTGAGACAGGGTCTGAGTTGCCAAGGCCTCTAACTTGCAATACTCCTGCCTTAGCCTCCCAAATAGCTGGGATTACAGGTGTGTACCACCACACTGCACCTATTTTTAATTTTTGAGTCACCTCCATACTGTTTTCCATGGGGGCTGTATCATTTTACATACCTGGCAGTATGCAATGATTAGAATATCTTTACATTCTCTCTAACAATTGTTATGTTCTTTGTTTGTTTGTTTTGTTTTAATAGCAGCTATCCTAATGGGTGTGAGATGCTGGAGGATTTTAAAATCTATAAACGTCTGCAAATCATATAAGCCCCTGACTGTAGGTCTTTGGTCTGACAGGTGCCACTGGTGCTGGGGTGAGCTCCTGGGATTTTTTCCCTGTTTATACAGGTCATTCCTCCTCTCTGCTGATTCCCTTGCTGGTTCCTAGCAGACCCTGCACAGACCACCACTGAGCAGCTTCTGCAGCATGAAGTTTGGATTCCTGGTGCCCTGCTGCTCAGCAGCTCTAAACATACACGGTGAACGTCACTCTCCTCTGCTTCAGCAGCCATGGCGCATGCTCAGTTAGCAGGTGGTTTGTCTCTCCAGACCTGTGTGGCTCCTACAGCTCCCTGGGATTCCATACCTCACAGAACACAGCCGAGGTGTACTTGCAGGAAAAAGATGCCATATGGCAAGAAGCAGTCTCAGTTACAAAAGAAAAGAAAAAGAAAGGGTAGATTCTGAAGACTTTTTGCAGCACCGGTGAACAAAGAGGAGCAAAGAAACATTTGGCAGGCTCCACCCCCTGCCACATCAGCTCAACACCCTGAAGTCCAGCTCTGCTTTTAGGAGCTTCAGTCTAGCCTTGGATGATTTCCCCCATATCACAAACAATTCTAAAAATATTTCCAAAAATGTCCTCATGTGCGGGTTAATGAAAGGGAAGCTGAGATTTAAACATGTTAATTTCACAATTAACTGTTATGCTTGGCAATCAGTAAGTGACTGTTTCTGGGCTATAAAATGAAGCTATTGGACAAAAGGTTTTTAAAGACATGCCAGTTCTAGCTAATTTTAATTCCAAAACTTTGCATGATCCAGAAAATGCTTTGTTTTAGTTTTAGAATTACATATATAAATATATGCATTTTAATTTTAATTTATTTATTTTTGTGTGGAACTGGGGATTGAACCCAGGGGCATTATACCTCCAAGCTACACCCCCAGCCCTATTTTTCATTATTTATTTTGAAACAGGGTCTCACTAAATTATGAAGGGCCTCACTAAGTAGCTGAGACAGGCTACGAACCTGCAATTCTCCTGTCTCAGCCTCCCAAGTACTGGGATTACAAGTATGCACCACCATGTCTGGCTGTATATGTGCATTTAAAAAATCTCAGACATATTCACCCCAGTAGGTTTTATGTAATCTAATATTTAAGTACCTTAGTGTTTCCTAAATATAACTTAAGCAGAACAGGTCACTTGGGGTTAACTGGCTGAATTTCAAGGAAACAGTAATCTACCAAGTGGATTATTCACATATGGTCAAGAATTGGAAGGCTCCAAACAGTCTCTAATAGGACAGTGAGTCAAAGCAATTCTGTCTTACTCTGTTCTGAAATGGCCAACTCATTAATGTAGAGTAAATCTCTGAAAACTCAGGTTCAGATGTTTGCTGCTATTTGTTTTCCACCAGGAAATGATAAATTTATGTGTCTGCATTTTCAGGGAACTATGACTTCTCAGCCAATTGTGCTCTTATCCATCAGTGTTTCTCTTCTAAAGGCACACACAAAAGTGTTACTAGATTAAGTGTAAATATATATATAAAAAAAAACTGCCTCCAAAACAAACGTATATAACATATATATCAAGTGTATGCTCAGTGGTATTCAAAAGCTAACATTTCCTACATTTCACTCCCCTTTCCTTACTCACTGTCAATTTCACACTGCAAACAATGGAAAAACACACAGTTCAGAATGAGATTCATCTCCCTCAATAACACGATGATTGAAAGGTCAGGAACCTGTTACTGTTATAGGTCAGGAACTCTCTTGATGGCTACTCTCACAAAGAGCAGAACCTGGAATCATCCAGTCATCCAAAAATTCTTAAAGAGTAGAGTAAGTCACCCTACTGGCAATTGTGTGATTCCCATCAATTAAAAAGTAAAAAAATTACTTAAAAAAAAATCCTTAATACCTACTCATTCACTCATTCTATATTCTGGATAAACTTAAAAACAAATTTAAACATGCCAACCCTGATTTGATGTGTACTTTTTTTTTTTTTGAACTGGGGATTGAATCCAGATGTGTTCTACCACTGAACCCCAGTCCTATTTTATTTTATTTTGAAACAGCATTTTGCCAAGTTACTCCTCACTGGGCTCAAACCTGTGGTTCTCCTGTCTCAGCCTCCCAAGTACTGGGATTATAGGTATGCACCACTGCAATTACCCCAGTAATTCCATGACCGTGACTGTCAGCAGCAACAGTCAAGAGAATGTGGTGCTTGACCCTTCTGCTTTCCAAACCTTAGTGTAATGTGCAGAATTGGTACCATCTATTTAACATCTAGAAAAGCTGCAAGGGAGCATAAGAAGTGTAAGATTTCTTTTCAACACAAATAATCATTAGTTATTGTTATAAGTATTGCAAAGGCAAAGCATAGAATATAAGGAGAGCATATAACAGGGTGATCTCACGTAGTTTATAGGAGCCAGAGACATTTCTCTGTTTGTTTTTTGTTTTTTGTTTTTTGTTTTGGTACTGGGGATGGAACCCAGGGGCATTCTACCTCTAAGCTACATCCCCAGCCCTATTTTTTATTCTTTATTTTGAAACCGAGTCTCACTAAGTTGCAGAGGGCCTCACTAGGTAGCTGAGGCTGGCCGCCAACCTGCGATCCTCCAGTCTCAGCCTCCCGAATGCTGGGATTACAAGCGTGCTCCACCATGCCCTGCTCATTTCTCTGATTTTTATGGTAGTAAAATACACATAAATATTTACTAATTTAACCATTTTTAAATGTACAGTTAGACAGTAATAAATGCACCCATAATGTTGTACATCCGTTATCATCATCCATTTCTAAAACTTTTCATCTTGTAAAACTCTGTACCCATTCAGTAACTTCCCATTCTCTACTCCCTACAGCACCTGGCAGCAACCATTCTGGCATGTCTCTTTATGATTTTGACTATTCTGAGTACCTCCTGTAAGTGGAATCATGATATTTGTCATTTCATGATGGAGTTATTTTTAGCATGAAGGCTTATTGGTGTTGTAGCATAAGAGTACAATGTAGTGCTCTTATCCGTCAGAGTTTCTCTTCTAAAGGCACACGCAAAAGTGTCACTAGCTTAAATGTAAATATGTAAAAAAAAAACTGCCTCTAAAACAAACATATATAACATATATATCAAGTGTATGCTCAGTGGCATTCAAAGGCTAGCATTTCCTACGTTTCACTCTCCTTTCCTCACTTACTGTCAATTTCACACTGCAAACAATGGAAAAACACACAGTTCAGAATCAGCTTCATCTCCTAGAATTTTCTTTTTAAAGGCCAAATACTATGCAAGCACTGCCTCACACAGGGCCTGGTAGTCAATGATGGCTTCAATTTTCTCAGGGCAATATCAACCTAAGACAGGGCTTGTTGAATGACTCATCTAGACCTCATGACGGGTAAGATTAAGCACCTGGTAGGAAACGACCTAAGACAGGCACAGTCCTTCGTGCATTTTAAAATAAAAACGGAGGAGTTGTGGGAGCCCAGATGGGCCCTCTCCCCACTGGCAGTTGCTATCTGCATATACGAGTAATTATACTGACTCTTCTGTTATGGCTACATTGGTGTCTTGAAGTCTGGAGATTGCTCCTAGGATGCATAGATGAAAGACCCTCCCACTTCTTAGAAAGTAAATACATAACCCTAAAGGATTACAGTTTTATGACTCTAGAAAGTTTGCTTGACCAGGCTATGTTAAGAATGTGGGCTATACATAAAGAAGAACAATATCATGTTCTTTGCAGGGAAATGGATGCAACTGGAAAACATTATGTTAAGTGAGATTAGCCAGTCACAAAGAGGAAAGAAGCATATTTTCTCCCTAATATGCGGATGTTAGGGAGAAGATGGGACATAAGAGGGTCCCCAGATGAAAAAGTAGAGACCCTCGATAAACAAAGAAGTTGATTTAACCGAAGGGAATGGACGGGGGGTGGGGATGGGGGAAGAGCATCCTAAGGCACATGATGTACTTACACAATTATATCAAGATCACTCACTGAACTGAACTTGAGAGGGAGGGAGGGCGAGGGAGCGGGGTGGGAATTGGGGAAAGGGTCAGATGAGAAATGTGTGCACATTTGTCTTTATCAATTTGTACCTAACAAAAATGTATAAATACAAAGCACGAATTATTACAATAAAAAAATAGAATGTATCAAAAAAAAAAAAGAATGTGGGACGTGGGCTATACGTGGAAAACTAAGAAGTGGTGCTATTTGTGTTCTGACAATGATTGGTATGTCATAAATGTCTATGTAACCCTGTTGTACTCAAGAAACGTATAAAAATCCGTGCTGAAAATAAATAAATAAATAAAAAAAGGCCAAATACTTTGTATGAGTAGACCACATTGTGCATATTCATTCTTCTACCAATGAATGCTAAAGTTGTTAGCATGCTTTTTCTATTATAAATAATGCACTATGAACATAAATATACAAATATCTTTTTAAGAACTTACTTTCAATTCTTCTGGGCATATACTCAGAAGTACAATTTTGGGGTTACACAGTAATTCTATTTTTATGTGTGTTTGTGTGTGTGTGTGTGTGTGTGTGTGTGTGTGTGTGTGTGTGTATTTTACTGGGTATTGAACTCAGGCACTTTCTACCTCTGAGGTACACCCCCAGCCCATTTGTATTTTTTTTTTTTTTTTTGAAACAGGGTCTTGCTAAGTTCCTGAGGCTGATCTCAAACCTGTGACCCTCCTGTCCCAGCTTCCCAAGTGTTGGGATTTCAAGAGTACACCATCATGCCCAGCTGTTTTTATGTTTTTGAGGCACCTCCATACTGTTTCCACAGAGCTAGCACCATTTTACATTCCCGCCAACAGTGCACAAAGGTTCCAAAGCTCCAAATCCTTGTCAACACTTGTTATTTTCTATTGCTTTATTTTTTAATAGTAGCCATCCTAATGGGTGTGCAATAGTATCTCATTGCAGCTTTGATTTCCATTTCTCTAATGATTAATAATGTTGAACATCTTTTCTCATGCTTATTGGCCATTTGTGGATCTTTTTTGGAAAAATGTCCATTAGTCTTTTGCCTATTTTAAAATCAGGTTTATTTTCGTTCATTTATTTTTGAGTTTTAGAAGTTCTCTCTATATTCTTGATGTTAATCCCTTATTTGATATAGATTTGCAAATATTTGTTTCCCATTCTATGGGTTATCTTTTTACTCTATGGTAGTATCTTTTCTTTGTGTGTGTGTGTATGTGTGTGTGTCTGGGGATGGAATCCAAGGGCATTCTACCTCTGATCTACACCTCCAGTCCTATTTTTTGTTCTTTATTTTGAAACAGGGTCTCACTAAGTTGCGGAGGGCCTCACTAAGTAGCTGAGGCTGGCCGCGAACCCAGATCCTCTTGTCTCAGTCACCCAAGTACTGGGGTTACAAGTGTGCGCCACCACACCCAGCTATAGTAGTATCTTTTAATGCACAAAATTTAAAATTTTTGCTGGGCATGGTGGTGCATGCTTGCAATCCCAGTACTTGGGAAGCTGAGATAGGATAATCACAGGTTCGAGGACAGCCTCAGCAAGTAGTAAGACTCTCATCAACCAAGTGAGACTCTGTTTCAAAATAAAAATAAAATAGGCTGGGGGTGTAGCTTGAAGGTAGATTTCCCTGAGTTCAATTCTCAGTATAAAAAAAAATTTCAAATTTTCATAAAGTCCAGTTTGTATATTTTGATGTTGTTGCTTATGTCTTTAGTATCATACCGAAGAAATCATTGTCAAATCCAGTCTTCAATGTTTGCCCTATATTCCCTTTGAGAGTTTTATTGTTCTGGGTCTAACATTTATGTCTTGGAATCCTTTTTGAGTTAACTTTTGTACAGGTGTTAGGTAAGGACCAAGTTTATTGTTTTGCACATGTATATCCAGTTCTCTACCTGTTGAGAAGACTTTCCCCATTGAATAGTCTTGGCACCCTTGTCAAAATAATTTCCCTATGTATACAAGGATTAATTATGAATTCTTTATTCTATTCTACTAGTCTATGTATCTTTCTTTATGCAAGTAGTATAAATTCCTAAAGGTAGAATTTCTCAGTCAGTGGGCATGTTGTCATTTTTTAAAGAAAGTGTAGTTTATTCAATAACTCATTTTTTGAATAGCTATTACATGCACAGGGTAAAAAAAAGAATACATAAAAAGGAACAAAAATGTGGATAGTGGCAAGTAGCATATTCCCTTCCATAGTTCATCTAGAGATATTCTATGTATACAAGCACATGAACACATACATGTACATACACACACACATATATACACTCCCATACAATATATGAACATATAAATTAATTACAGGGGAATTTCTCTCCTTTGGGTATATTTTTTATTTTTTTTTCTGTACTAGTGTCTATAGGGTTCAGGAGAGTCTTGTCAAGACAAAGAGAAATCCCAGAATTCAATGAAGAACCATTTGTGTTAGAAACATCTTTGTTGATGTCTCAACATTTCACAACCATTGTCCATGCCTGGACCTTCGCTGCATGTGAGTTTCTCTGAAGACAAAGGCAGCCATGGGTGTGGCCCCTCCGAAGTCCTCAGCCTCAGCTTTTCTAACAAGATCTTCAGTGCTCTGTGTTCAGCAGGCAGTTTAGGATCCACATTTTCCTTATTTAACAAAAGTCCTTCGCTTCTCTTCTGTGTTGAATTCCCTGCTTCATGTGATCCATATATTCTGTCTTGGTTTACTCCCTTCATTTGATAGAGCACATTCTCCAGGAGTTTCCTTGAAAAAGGGTGTGTGGAGGGTAAATTATTGAGATCTTGAATATCTGAAAATGTCATTAACTATATTCCTGCTTTGTGAGGTGACTAGATATAGAATTATAGATTAGGAATATTTTTCCTTCAGAAGTTTGAAAGCTTCCCTTCCTCCCTCTCTCCTTCCCTCCCTCCCTCTCTTTCTTCAGTATGGGGATTGAACCCAGGGCTTTACACATGCCAGGCTGGAGCTACATCTCCAGTCCTTCTTATTTATTTTTTATTTTGAGACAGGGTATCATTAAGTAACCTGGGTGGGCTTTGAACTTGGGATCCTCCTGTCTTAGCCTCCCAAGCATTTAGGATTACAGATGTGCATCACTGTGCCCTGTGACTTCTAGTTTGAAATGCTACTGTTATGGGGTACGGTGGGTCCCCCAAAATCCAGGTTCTTGGTATCGTGAAGAAAAGAATTTCAACACATACCAGTCAAAACATCTGGCAGGATTTATTAAAAATTAAGGGAAAACTGGGAGAAAGGGAATAAAAAGGGAAGGCATGGAGCAGGAAACGGGAAGGGGGTAAGGCATGGAGGAGAAGGGCCCGCCGCGCACCTCCAGGGAAGAAGAGAGAATGGCTTCTCGCGTCTGGACATTTTAAGGGTTTCGCTCCTCCTCCTCCTCAGATTCAGGTGGGCGAATAGGTGGTCAGATAGGGCCCGGAAGTTGCAGGTGAAGGCGGGACTTCTGGAGATTAGGGCGTGGAACTCAGGTGGAGGCGGGGTTCCTAAGAAAAAACTTCCAAAGGGTGGAGTTAGCTTAACTCAAAGAACTTCCAAGGGGTGGAGTTAGCTTAACTCAAAGAACTTCCAAGGGGTGGAGTTAGCTTAACTCTCCAGATTTAAAAAAAACTATATTTTAAAAACTATATTTTCCTGGATAAAGACTATATTTTCCTGGATCCTCCCATTACCATCCTCCTACCTAAATTTCCGCTTTCTAGGCTACCTCATCACTACCATTGAGAAATCTGAAACTATTTTGATTTCTGGTATATGATCGGTTTTTTTGGTAGGGTTTCCTCCTTGTACACAATGGAATTTTATAATGACATGCCTCTGTGTGAGTTCAATTGTCATACATCCTGCTGTGCATCTAGTAGGCCCTCGAAGTCTGGAAACCCTAAATAAATCCTCTTGAATTATTCATTGCTGCTTTCTTCTCAGATATTTACTTGTTGGATTTCCTGACTGGGCTCTACTTCTCTTATCTCTCTCTTATTTTAATTTGTTTAATATTTTTGCTCTGTTTTCTGGGAAATTTCATCAACTTTGTCCTTCAAAATTTCTATTGACTTTTTTAATTGCACACCTTACATAAAATAGTAGGGAATGGGAGATGCTTGTTATTATCTATAACTTTATGCATGTCAGGAAGAAAATATGGTCCTTGTTTCTGTAATTGACCTGAGACCACAGTTGGTACTTCTAACTTTTTTTCTTTGTACTAGTGATTCAACTAGTATATTTTGAGCAAATTGAGTACAAATGAACTAGGGTTCATTTTGTCTGTTAATCAATTAATGATGTGGCTAGACATTTTGGACTGCCAAGAAGAAATTTTTAAGCAGGTCATCCCTGTCATTTGTTATTTACAAAATGTAGCTTTCTGTTGATTCTGGCATTAGGGATGGTGCTGGTATTACTGATTCTTATGTAAAGAGAAAGTTCTTATGAAAAGAGAAAGGGGAACTTGTGTTGCACTTTCTGTGTAGATGAGAGTCCCAGGAGGAAATGGCAGCTTAACAGTGCAGCATTTGGTGAAAGTTAAATAAATGTGGATTTATTTCCCAATGGAAGGAAAATGACCATGCCTTAGATTCAAGACTAGCAAGTGGTAAGGCTGCGATTGTTCATCACCCAGGTTGAGAACCCTAACTTCATGTTCAAGAAGGCCACCAACTGTGATCCTGAGATGGTCAACAGGAGTAATTGCAAACAGAATCAAGGGGGTTCTCAACAAGCAGCTTTGTAAAAGTGATAAACTTTGTTTGGGTGTCCTCCTTCCTCCCTCATCAGCCTTGCATTTATACCAATCTCTGCTAAAATACAAACTGTAATATGTCAACTGATAAAAGATTGGTATAGACTCTTTCAAGGGATATTTGCATTTCAATAGAGATTCATCAAAATAAAAAAGGTTTCAAAATTAAAATGAGTAAGCCGGGAGTGGTGGCATTTGGGAGGCTGAGAGAGGATCCGGGTTCGCAGCCAGCCTCAGCTACCTAGTGAGGCACTCCGCAACTTAGTGAGACTCGGTTTCAAAATAAAGAATAAAAAACAGGGCTGGGGGTATAGCTCGGAGGTAGAACGCCCCTGAGTTCAATCCCCAGTACCGCAAAAAAAAAAAAAAAAAAAATTAAAATGAGTAGAATTTTACTGATGGAATAACAGATAATGGAATGAATCTTCTCTTCCCTCACCTGATTTTGAGCAAAAGGTTCCACTACCCATAAAACCATCCCACGGAATAGATCTTTAATAAAGATTATAACTAGTAATGGGAAGAGGGTTATAGTCACACTTTCCCAACTTTCAGCTCATGTATAGCTCTATTGTCAGAGCTCAAAAGTGACACTATTAATTTGTGTTTCTAGTATTATCAGGCCCAGGTTATGTGGATAGTGGGTAATTTGGACATTTAGGACACAGAGCTTTAATCCAGTCATATACCAAGTTCATACCTGGTCACTAGAAAAACTGGCTTGGGGAAGTAGCAGTAATATTGCCAGGTCTATTTCACCCTCCAGTTTTAAAATACTTCCTGGTGCCTATTTTACATGTGGGGACTTCTTCAGCAAGGTTAACTTGAGAAACCAGCACAGGTTAGATATGAAGAAGCACTAAACATTAGGAATTTTCCAGGAGTGAAAAGGGAAAATATTGAGTAATACCCTAGACTCCAGGGTCCAGAGAAGGAAATGATGGGGTATGGAAGGATTAGATTTGCCTTAAAGATGGGATATTGGGAGATGCCATTGGTACTCTTTGAGGAAATGAAAATGCATGCCCAGTCTCTGCTTTGGGCAAATCCAAGGATGTTCTAGCCCTTATATTCAGAATCCAACTCATTTGGAATTTGTAATCTTTTGACTTTGTCTTTCCAATGTTGATGAAAATAAGATTTGTTAAATATCTAACTAAAGGAAGTTTTCAGAGGGAGATAATTAAACCATTTTAGAGAATGAATTCTTTTCATGGAAACAACTGATTCACTGATTGAAAGGAATGATACTTACTTGGTTATTATAACAGGTCCAGAAGGCCCTTCCCTTAACATGTTTTATTAGCTTTACATCTCATTATTCACAGCTAATTATGTCACATCATTGTAGCTGAGTTTGGAATTCGTACCTCTGTCTCCCAATAAGCAGCTCAAAACACAAGGTTTTGCTGTATGCTCTTACATGAGACCGTGCACCAAACAGAACCAGACTGAAGAAAATCTCGGATCCTTACTCTGAAAGGCAGGCATGAGCTTTCTGAAAGAGGCTGGAGGTAGCAGTAAAAAGCTTTTATAGGAAGGAAGGAAATGACTTAGGTCAATTATTTGGATAGGCTGTCAAATAACAAACCAGAGGAAATTGTAGGGTGGGTCAGGAAAAAGGCTAACTGAAAAGACCCAAAGTGATGTAAACAACCCAATTGGAGTGAGTGGACTTGTATGTCTGGAGCTGAATGTCAGATGAATGTGAGAAAATGAACAGAGTGAGAATTTAAAAGACTCTGGGAAATCCATGCTTGTGAAAACTTTGGGTCATTTTGTAACCTTTAAATCTTACAGAGAAGGTTGACCCCAGAGAAACTGAATGCAGACATTTGGAGCAGGTTTACCCTGAAACTTCCAGATAGAAGGGAGACACATTAACATTAGCCACTAAGGGGATGGGAAACTTGCTTTACCGTATGGAGATTCTGCCAGTAAATACCCTCCATTATATTGGCCTAAAAGGCTTTTATACTAAATTAGAAAAATAAAATAAGTACTTGCTTTAGTTCAGCTCAAACGTATACCTATTAACATCTCAAATAGAGGTTTTATTTTAAAAGATAATATCAAAACAAAAAGTTGTAATTGCTATATCTCTATAGGTGGATGTTTTGCTCATATAGCCATTTAGCACTGTCTTTATCTATTTTCTGTTACTACAATAGAATATCACAGACTGCGTAATTTATAAAGAATAGAAGTTTACGTCTACATAGATGGATGTTTTGCACATATAGCTGTTTAGCACTGTCTTAATCTGTTTTCTGTTACTATAAGAGAATACCACATGTTTCAAGGTGACCCACAGAGACACATCAGACTCCATTTGTGCCGAAGAGGTCACTTTATTTACTGGCCACCGGCTGGCCGGGACGAGCAGCATAAAGGCTGTTGCGTGGAATTTTGGGGTAGGCCAGTTTTATACTTTTTGGTTACAGAGTTGGAGGTATGGAAAGGTTAGGTTGGTGTCATTACACCATTACACCAGGTGCTCTCACAGAACAATCAACACAATCAACAGGGTCATAAGGGGTTATTTTTATGGTAAAGGGTCATTAAATGTCATTTTTACGGTAAAGACAACCTTTTTTGGGGGGGGGTTGTCTTTCTAATTACACATTACAAGCAAGCAGATTACAGAAGCAGATAATAGTGGTCAAAATTCCTTTCTACCACCTGGTTTAGTTTCCAGATACCTTGTAGACCTTTAGGCAAGAGACTGGGCATTCACTTAAGATTTCTGCCTAGAAGGGATGCGTCACCTCGATATCTCACACAGACTGGGCTACTCATAAAGAATAGAGTTCTATTTGGTTCACAGTTCTGGAGTATGGGCAGTAAGAAAGCATGGCACCTGCATCTGGAGAGTAGCTGCATGCTGCACTGTAATGTGCCAAAGGGCAAGGGGCACACCTGACAGGAAATAGGACCGAACACACTTTCAATCAGGAACCCACTCCCACAGCATTAAGCACTTCAGTTCTATCCTCCTGAGGTAGAATAGAAGAAATAAAATTTTAGGTAGAAGGAAGACAAATTAGGAAGGAAAGGAAAACATAGTTTTAAATTCTTTAGTTTCATTTTAACAGACCTTCTTTACTCTTAGGCAGGAGCCAGGCTTACACTTTAAAATCATAATGGCCTACCTCCATACCTAAAATTCCTGAGGCAATTAGATCCCTCACCCTTTGTCAGAGCCTCAATTTCCTGGGGAAAAAAGTCCTAGAGAAAAATCACACTTTGCCCCACACTCAATCTGCGGATCCCAGAAGAAGTCGCATATCTCCCTCGAGCCCGACTTCCTTTCTCCATTCCCTGGGATTCTTACCTAAAAGGAATTCTCGCCTTTTGTGAGCCTAAAACTTCCAAGAGAGGAGGCCCCCATCCGATGGCGCCCCATTTCTCACCATGTGTCCCTAGCCACCCCTTCTCTAAGTGTCTTATAAAAAAGGATTGCAAAAGATCCCGGGGCTGCTCTCATGCTCCAGAGATGGCCCGTGTTTCCCCTGAACGTGTATATTTAATTTTCTTGAATTAAACCTCTGTCTTTGTCTCTGACTGGCTTCTGTTGAAATTCTTTTTGCCATGGAAGCCAAGAAGCCTTGGGGTCCTGAGGTGAGCTTCCCTTTCCCAAACGGGGGAACTCCTCAGGACTCTCCTCTACAGAATTATTGTGTCCTACCATGGCATTCCCAGATGTAGGACACGTTTTCAAACTTAAACTGAAGCCAGGCGTGGTGGCACATGCCTGTAATCCCAGCAAATCGGGGAGGGTGAGGTGGAAGGACTCAAGGCTGTTGTGGGATAACACGGTCCCACTCGTGGGTCCTTGGCCTCCGTGATAAAAAGAATTTTAACACGTGCCAGTCAGGAACAAAGGCAGGTCTTTATTCAGGAAAATCAGGGACTCGGGGAAACAGGTAAGCAAAGATCTTCCGGACCATGCGGGAAAGGGAGAGAGCAGAAAAAGGAGGAAGGGGCTTTTTTATAAACTTTTAAGAGGGGTGGGCACAGAAGCAGTCTGGACCTCCTCCTTTTTCAGGTATAGGTGGGTGATAGGTGGGCGTTCCAAGTTGGATCCTCCTCTTCCTCAGGTTTCAAGATGGATCTGACCTTGGCCCTGAATCTCAGGTGTCCTTGGCCCTGAATCTCATGTGGGGGCAGGGCTTCGGGGGATTAGGGTATGGGACCTCCTAAGAAACTTCCAAGGGGTGGAGTTAGCTTAAAACTCTCCAGATTTTAAAACTATATTTTTCCTTTTCCTCCCAGTGTCTCCTTCCTACCTTATTCCTCCTATTCTACCTCATCACTGGGGATTGAGCCCAGGGACATTCTACCTCTGAGTTACACCTCCAGCCCTATTTTTATTCTTTATTTTGAAACAGGGTCTCACTAAATTGAGGAGGGCCTCACTAAGTAGCTGAGGCTGGCCACAAACCTGTGATCCTCCTGTCTCAGCCTCCCAAGTACTGGGATTACAAGTGTCTGCCACCATCCCTGCCTAATATATTATACCCTTCAATAAAAACAATATTAAAGCTGGGCACTATGGAGCTCTGTTTACACTTATTGCCTATTGCTTTACTGAGAATCAGAATTGCTCCTAAAACTTCTCTTCAGTTGAGCCCTTATGAAATACTTCATGGAAGACCTTTCCTATCTTCAGATCTTGTCACTGATCCTAAAACACAGACTGTCCAGCTAACCTCCCAAATTTACATACTTACATGATTAAATACATAATTAATTTGGGCCAAGTACAGAAAGCCCTATTGGAATATGTCAATAAGGTCCTTCCAACTCCTGCTGATTTTACCTATATATAAAAAATACAACCAGGTGACTATGTTTTACTTAAGACCTGGAAAAAGGATTTACCTTTAGGTCAACTCCTCCCAAAATGGAAGGGTTCTTTCCAGGTTCTTCTTAGTACCCATACGGCAGTTAAACTACAGGGACACAGTTTCTGGATTCATGTGTCTAAGATTAAACCTGCCCCTCTTTAGAATTTACAGAATTAAGACTCTGATGAAATTAAGGACCAGCCTCAAGGTGCTGACAAGGCCTGTGATCACTATTCCTGCAAGCCTATAGAAGATATAAGAATATTATTCAAGAAAACAAAAAGGACAGAATCAGGATAAGTCTGACTTTATTGTTCCTCTGTGCTTATAGTTATAACCACACTATGCCTACCCAGATTAATAGCCATCAACTTATTTGCCTCTTAATTTTTATATTGTTCTTCCAGAGAGAAACTGACACTTTTCTTGACTGGGCACAACAATATGCCAAAGATATTAATAGAGATGCCTGTTGGATTTGTGGTCTGCAACCTGTATCTAGCTCATCTGGGCTGCCCTGGTGGGTATCCCCACCACAAGGAAATGATTGGCTAGAACTTCAGAAACTCATTAATGAATACAAGATAAGAGTACCATCTTAAAGCTTGCTAGAAGAGCTAATGCTTCCCTATGGCCTATAAATGAAATCTTGTACAAAAAAGGCCATAGAAAGAGTATCTTTCTAAATGAAACAAATATCCATGTATGGCATTTTTCCAAATGTTATCCATCCCAAACTTGAAAGTTATCTAAAATAAAAGATAATAGTCAAGGGTATCTAAGTGGATACTATCAAATATGGGATGAACATGTTTGTATAACACCCACTATGGGAGGGCTCAGTCAAAAGGCAGCTCTTTGTTGCGAACAAAGAAATAACTCTCTTAATTTTTGGAGTAATTCCACCCATAAGCTGGGATGGACTCCTGTACAGCTGTAATATGATTATATTAAAAGATACAGATTGGTTTGCCAACCAATTGGAGGTGGAAGACAGAGACAAGACGGCCAGCACCAAATGGCACCCAGTGGCGGTGTGGTGCCAACCTTTGGCCATGGCTACTTCCAGGCTGGATAGGAAGATGCTTTAGGATATCTTTGAGTGTAAGGATGCTAGACTAAGACCATAGACTGTCTAGCTTACCTCCCAAACTTACATTGGTGGACATGATCAGTCTTTCACTGGTATGATTATTTAGTTTCTATTCTGTTTCCCTCAGTTGGACTCAAAGATGTAATCTGGCATATAGTAAGTATACACAAAAGACTCTAAATGACACAGCTAAGAGCATTTCACTAATAAACGATGAAATGGAAATGATGAGAAAAGCCATCTTACAAAATTGAATGGCCCTTGGAGGGGGAACCTGTGCAACTGTTAAAACAGAATATTGTATTTATATTCCTGATAATTCTAAAAATGTGTCTTCTACATTATAAGACCTTCACTCCCAAATTAATAATACATCTGATTCTGACCCAAGTTTCTTTGTGTGTGTGTGTGTGTGTGTGTGTGTGTGTGTGTGTGTGTGTGTTACTAGGGATTGAACTCAGAATTCTTTTGAGCTACACCCCTAGCCCAATTTTACTCTTATTTGGAACCAGAGTCTTGCTAGATTGATGAGAGTCTCACTACTTGAAGAGGCTGTCCTTGAACCTATTATCCTCCTGTCTCAGCCTCCCAGGTACTGGGATTACAGGTGTGGACCACCATGCCCGACTGACTCAAGTTTCAGTGACTTACTAGCTCTCTGGTTTTATGGAACATCTTGATGGGAAAAGTTCTCATTTCCTTAACCAGCATACTTTGCATAGAAATACTTCTCAGTTGTTTGATTTACTGTTGTTGTGGGCTAATATCTTGCATGAACTTGCCTTCTCTTCCAGGATATCAAAGAGCAATGATTCTACAACCAGCAAACCCTGACCTTCATATGACTCCTTTAGATCAGTTAGGAAGAGACTTCTAATCTCTGCCTAGGCAGAGACAATGACCCCTTATAAACCCCAAAAATCTGAAGATGGACCTTCAGCCCTCAGCACCCCCTAAGATTAAGAGATAAAAATAAAAGTCTCAGGGAAGGAAATTACGTAGGTTAAAAGAAATAAGTAGGTAGAAAGGAGACAGGAAGTAAAAGTAAAATATAGCTTTAATATAAGAACCTGGAGCTCAAGTGCTTCAGCCTTTACTCCACAAAGCAGTTCTCTTTTCCAGACCTGACTCCCAAATTCCTGGGAAATCTGTAGATCCTAGAGTTAACTAAAAGAAACTTTAGTTGCCCTATGCATTGATAACAAGACAGGTACGATATTATGAGAAACCTATAATTTATTTTATTTTATTTTATTTTATTTTATTTTTATTTATTTTTTTTTTTTGCGGTACTGGGGGTTGAACTCAGGAGCATTCTACCCCCTATACCCCTAGCCCTATTTTTTATTCTTTATTTTGAAACCGAGTCTCACTAAGTCGAGGAGTGCCTCACTATGTAGCTGAGGCTGGCCGCGAACCCGGATCCTCCGGTCTCAGCCTCCCGAATGCTGGGATTACAAGCGTGAGCCACCACGCCCGGCTAGAAACCTATAATTTAGAACACTCTGCAGCTTATCTGTCAATCAGGTAATGAGGACCCAAATCAGCCTGAGGACCCTAAGGTTGACAAGACCACCAGGAAGTTCCTCAGGACTACTAGACTAAAATTATCTAAAGCTCACTGGACTACGAGACCACCATAAACCACCTTGGGGACTACTGGACTGAGATCATCCTCATATACCTCCTCTAGCCCACCCCTCATGAAAGTGGCCTGTAAGAAGAGAGCCCTGAACGCCCCAAAGTGCCTTCCTCATCTTGAGGTGGCCCACATTCTCTCTTGAATGTGTATTTCTTCCCTTTTCCCCAAATAAAGCTCTGTTCATGTCTCTGACTGGCGCATGCTGAAATTCTTTTCCATCATGTTAGCCAAGGACCCTGCAGATCCTGAGTTCCTGAGCTGAGGACTCACCACAACATTTTCAGATCTAGATCTCTATTCATCCTTATCATGGAAACAATTATTGATAATACTGGAAGCTAATTATGCCGATTCCATTTTTTAAAAGTTTTTAAATATTTGATTTTCTATTTGGAAAATCAAATTTTATATCTGTCTGCTTCTTCAGTTATTCACCAATGTCTTCCTGCAAGACTAAAGATTCTTGTGGGGTCAATTTTCTTTCTTTCTTTCTTTCTTTCTTTTCTTTTCTTTTCTTCCTTTCTTCTTTTTTGTGGTGCTGGGGATTGAACTCAGGAGCATTCCACCTCCAAGCTATGCCCCCAGTCCTTCTTATTTTTTTGTTTGGAAATAGGGAGGGTCTTGCTAGGTTTCTGAGAGTCTTATTATGTTGCAGAGGCTGTCCTTGAACCTGTGTTCCTCGTGTCTCAGCCTCCCAAGTACTGAGATTATAGGTGTGAGCCACCATGCCTAGCTAATTTCTATTCTCTTAGCCCTCAAGATGTTCTGCTCTCTCCTTTCCCTGTAAATCAGTCATGAATATCTCTGCATAGTGCTTTGATGCTGCCAATCCTAGAGGCATTGTATTGGTATTAGAAATTGCTGGAAGGCAGCCAGGGTCTAAATAGCAAAAGTAAGATGGCATCTGAAATTGTCAATTAGACATCATACTGGTTACACTAGAACTCTTGAGTCATTTGGGTGGAATTATATTTTAAAAAATGCAAAAGTAACCAAGTCTTCAAGTGAGCAAGCCAAGGTGCAGATAAAAATGCCTTCTTTGTTTGCTGCTGCATCACTGGGGCTTGTGACATCCATCAAGAAAATAAATGTGTTTCAAAAATAGCCCAAGAATAAATATAATCAATGTACTCTTTTGACTATTTGATTCAGTTTCAACTTGGAAACAAAGCCAGTGGATGCCACTTGGGGAAATTTGCACCACATTCTGAAATGGCATAAATCAGATCAGGCAAAAATCTGAAGGGTTTGAATGGTTTTCAGGACCTCCTCCTGGAGGAAGCCAGGGCCATTTAGAAGTCCAAAGATAATTCTATAGGTAAACAGAATAAATAGAGTTAATTATTGCAGTAAATAGAGCTTTGAGCACCTGACTTGTAGGAGCTATGCTGAATGGTACTTTATTTCTCTCAAGGATGCCCACTGAACCTGATTGTGTGGCTGTTTCAATAGAAATAACAGTAACCTTATTTTTGTCCTCTGTAGCTAGAGTGACTATTTAAACTGCAATATTTGAAGGAGAACCAGAGAAGTCAGTAAGTCCTTTCAATATTTCCTGTTTAAATTCCCCTGGCCATGGAGAGCCTTGCTCTCCAATACCACCACCTAATTACGTGGGCAAGTCTCACAATTGCTTTAAGTCCAGCTCCCTTCTCCCTTGACTTCTTCTGTGCGTTACTCTTCCCAGGTCATTCTTCCCAACAGGAAACTGCAGCAACTGGTACTGAGAGCACTGGTTTTCAAAGTGTGGTCCTTGGACCAGCAGCATCAATATCACCAAACTCCTTAGAAATGCAAAACTTTGTCCTCACCTCAGATCTACTGAATCAGAGACTCTGGAGATGAGTACCAGCAATCTGTGGTTTGACAAACCCTACAAGTGATTATAATTCATGCTAAGCTTGCAAACCACCAGCCTACTGGGCCAACTGGAACCTTGGAATCCTTCAGGGTTCTCAGTCACTCCTGGCCTATCAATTCAGGTCTGCTCTTACTGTTCAGTAAGTACCTGTTCTGTGTTGGGGATTTACATTAGCTCTCTCGTTAGCTGGAGCTCTAACCAAACTTTGTACTGCACAGTATCTTTTTTTGTTGTTGTCGTTCATTAGCAACATCAAGAAATAAGGTATTCCAAGCTGGGCACAGTAGGCACAGTGATATGTGCCTGTAACCAGAGTTGCTTGGGAAGCTGAGGCAGGAGGATCACCAGTTCAAGGCCAACCTGGGCAACTTAGCAAGACTCTATCTCAAAATAAACAAAATAACAAGACCTGGATTGTAACTCAGTGGTAGAGTACCCCTGGGTTCAATTCCTAATACCCCCCTATACACACACACACGAGAAAAGAGAATGTGAATGACCAAGTCATTGTGTGTGTGTGTGTGTGTGTGTGTGTGTGTGTGTGTGTGTTACTGAGAATTGGATAAAAAAAAAAAGAGAGAAGAGTAGTCCATGTGAATGACCAAGTAATTCCTGTGTGTGTGTGGTATTGTGAATTGAACCTAGGGAATTCCATTTCTGAGCTATACCTGTAGCCCTTTTTATTTTTTATTTTGAAACAGGGTCTCACTAAGTTGCACAGGCTGGCCTAGAACCTGTGATCTTCCTGTGTCAGTCTCTGAAGTACTGGGATTACAGGTATGGGCCACTACACTTGGCTCAAAACATTCTTTAATGCACCAAAATGTTAAAAACTGGTAAAGTTTTTTTTTGCATGAAGCATTCTGTATTAATTATTCTTTGCTGGGTACCAAATGTCTGTCTGTCTGTCTGCCCCTCTCTCTCTCATGTATGTGTTGTACTGGGGATTAAAACCAGGGATGTCCTACCTCTGAGCTACATTCTCAGTCCTTTTCTCTTTTTCTTTTCTTTTTTTTTGTGGTACTGGGGATTGAACCCAGAGGCATTCTACCTCTGAGTTACACCCCCTGACTATTTTATTATTATTTTTATTTGGAAACAGGATCTCACTAAGTCATGGAGGGCCTCAAGAGGTTGCTGAGGCTGGCCACCAACCTGCAGTTCTCTTGTCTCAGCCTCCCATGTACTGAGATTAGAGGCATGCGCCACCAAGACTGGTATTTATTTATTTACTTATTTATTTATTTATTGGATTGAACCTGAGGGCATTCTACCTCGGAGCTATACCCCAGCCCTATTTATTATTATTATTATTATTATTATTATTATTATTTTAATTTTTATTTTGAAACAGGGTCTCCTTGCTGAGGCTGTCCTTGAACCTGTGATCCTTCAGTTTTAGCCTACCAAGTACTGAGATTACAGACATGCACCACCACACCCTGTCTATTCTTATTTTTTATTTTACTTTCTTTCTTTATTTTTGCAGTACTGGGGATTGAGCCCAGGGGCATTCTCTGAGCTATACCTCCAGCCCTATTTTTTATTCCCCATTTTGAAACAGGGTCTCACTAAGTTGTGAAGGGCCCCACTGGGTTGCTGAGGTTGTCCTTGAACCTGTGATCCTCCTGTCTCAGCCTACCAAGTACTGGGATTAAAAGCATGCCCCACCACACTGGGCTTCAGGGTCTTTTACAAAGCCTCAGTCAAGGTATGATTTGTTGCTTTCAAGCTTATGCACAAATTGCAGAATTCAGTTCCTTGTGAGTTGTTCATCTAAGGGCCTCAGTTCCTCATTAGATACTGGCCAGTGCCCACCCTCAGTTCCTTGACTTGTGAGCCTCTCTGTAGACAGTTCACACATGACAGCAGGCTTCCCTCAGAGAGAGCAGGAGAGGGCAAGCCAGCCAGAATCCAATCATTTTGTAACCTAATCTTGGAAATAATATCGCATCCTCCTTTTTTAAAACTAAATCACTAGGTCCACCTTGCTCATTGTTAAAGTATTCGGACCTGCTTCTAAGTGTCTATGACAAATATGTACACTCTGTTTTACCAGAAAACATGATTTTGAATTATCTACTGTTCATTCCTTTTTTTTTTTTTTAATTCCCAAAGAAACTATGATGTGTCAGATCTGGGACCAGATTAGAGACCAGGCCTAATCTAGGGCTATGGTTTTTGAAATTTCAGTATCCACAGCAATTACCTGGGAATCTGTCAGTAATGCATATTTCTACTCTTTAGCCCAAGAAAGTCTGGCTCAGTAAGGTTGGATGGTGAATTGATGGCCTCTCAAGCACCGCTTCACACCCTCGTCTTCTCCTCTAGCCACTGCTGCAGACACCAGTCCCAGAGCCTCCATATATTCATGCAGGGCAATCTTGCACTAGGCCTATGTTCCTGTACCTGGCTTTCTGCTCCAGAGCATCTCTGAACACAAAGAGGAGGTTATGACTGCCAGGAACCCTTGGCATTACCTACTGAGCTGTGTGTTCATTGAAACTGTGTATTTATTATAGCTCTTTTTTTTTTTTTTTTTTTTTTTTGGCGGTACTAGGGATTGAACTCAGGGGCATTCTACCTTCAAGCTATACCCCCAGCCCTATTTTTTATTCTTTATTTTGAAACCAGGTCTCACTAAGTTGCGGAGTGCCTCACTAGGTAGCTGAGGCTGGCCGTGAACCCGGATCCTCCGGTCTCAGCCTCCCAAATGCTAGGATTACAAGCGTGCGCCACCACGCCCGGCTATTATAACTTATTTTTTGTTTGTATAGTGTTATGGTTTTTATATAGATTATTTCCTGGGAAAGCTCATGCAAAAATGTTTAAAGGTAAAATAATTGAATCATGAGGGTTCTGATAGCCTCGGTGGATAATAATTTGGATTTATTGGGTGGCGACACAGGAAGGTAGGATGAGGCTGAAGGAGGTCAGTTGCGAGGGTGAGTGCCTTCAGGGACTATATAGGTCCCTTGCTTTCTGCTCCCTGAGGACCTATAGCCCAGCTCACACTTTGGTGTCAACGAATAAATCCTTCTTCCTCTAAGGTTTGTGTGTGCCAGGGTTTAGATCACAGTGATGAGAATGCTAACTTAAACAGATAGTGAAGTTTGGTAAATATTTTAATTGACTTTACACCAATAATTAGATTGCTAGAATTCAGAAGGTAAGAGATGTCCATGCCTGCAATGCCTTCCCATAATCCTAAGGCCCTCTGTGTCTTTGTGTGCCTTTCACCCTTCTTAGATTTTATTCTTTCCCAACATGACTCCTTAGGTATTTATTTCATCATTTGCTTTTGTTTGTTTATAAATCTTCTTAAATCTATTTTGGAAAGGATAAAATAAAAAATCATTTAAGATAAATGGGATGCTTCTGTATTTATTTGAACCCAACCCTGGAGTCAATATCCCAAGTGTGCTTTACTTCAGCCAATAATAAGTGGAACTTAAGCAAAAAGATTCATGGGAAGTAGAGCTTGGAGAAGGGAACTGGAGGTCATTTGTATGCTCAACATTTGCTACTTGAGATTCATATCAAAATTTTCTCCCAGTGGTGATTTTCCTTGGTAAACGTTTGCCTCACAGGTGTTCAGAATCATTTCTTAGTGAAGTATGATTCCTCCTGTAGTGGATACTACTAATGTTCATCCTCACTCTCCTTTTATTAGCATCATCTTGAATTCGTTTGAGGTAGGCATGTGCCCAGCTGAGAAATACTTGGGTGGTCTAGTTCTGGTTCATGAGTTATAAATGGAATTTTCTGGGTGAAGCTTCTGGAAAAGCTCTTTTTTTTTTTTTTTTTTTTTTTTTTTTTTTTTTTTTTTTTTTTTTTTTTTTTTTTTTTTTTTTTTTTTTTTTTTTTTTTTTTTTTTTTTTTTTTTTTTGGTACTGGGGATTGAACTCAGGGGCATTCTACCTCTGAGCTACACCCCCAGTCCTATTTTTTATTCTTTATTTTGAAACCAGGTCTCACTAAGTTGTGGAGTGCCTCACTAGGTAGCTGAGGCTGGCCGTGAACCCGGATCCTCCGGTCTCAGCCTCCCAAATGCTAGGATTACAAGCGTGCGCCACCACGCCCGGCGAAAAACTCTTTAAAAGGAGGTAAATTGCCTGGCCCCAGTACTTGAGAGGTTGAGGCAGGAGAATTGCAGGTTCAAAGTCAGCCTTGGCAACTTAGCTAGACCCTTAGTAACTTAGAGAGAACTTGTTTCCAAGGAAAAAATAAAAAGGGCTTTGAGTGTAGCTTAGAGATAGAATGCCCCTGGGTCCAATCCCCAGTACCAAAAAAAAAAAAAAAAAAAGGAAGCAAACTAAATCGGCAGTTCAGTTTTACCCTTTACCCTCTGTTTTCTTTCTTTCTGTCTAAAACATTGCTGCAGTATTGTAGGAGGAGTTTCTTCTTGCCATCTTGCAGCCATAAAGAGATCAGCAAGAGGAAGAAAGTCCATGGCAAAGATGGCTGACAGCCAGGCAAGGTCATGCACACCTGTAATCCCAGCGATTTGGGGAAGATGTGGTAGGAGGACTGCAACTTTAAGGACCCTATCTTGAAATAAAAAGTAAAAAGGGCTGGGGATGTTCCTCAGTGGCAAAGTGTTTCTGGGTTCAATCCCTACCACACACACACACACACACACACACACACACACACACACACACACACAAAAGATGACTGACAGTAGCCTGCCTTACAGTTCTTGGGGTGCCAGCCTAACCCTGGAGCAACTGGGTTTGACTTCCTGAGAAAAATCAATTCCTTATTCTTTAAGCCACTATTATTTGATATTTCTGGATTATGCATGTTAACCTAAATGACTGAAAAAGACTCTGTGAAGAATAATGGTATTTATCCAGGAATAAACAAGGAACATTCCATGCATGCATGCCATGGAAACCAGGTAATATTCAAGGAGACAGGGCAAAAGGAAACTTTCAAGGGCAAAATGAGAAGGATTGAAAAAGTTGTTTTGAAACAATATTCTCTACCTCAAGGATAACAGCAAAGGCAGTTCCAGTCCAAAGTTGAGCAATTATAGGATAGATATCCTTATAGAAATATTCCTTGTGTAATATGGGGATTGGCTGTCTTTTGTGATGGTTCTTGTTATCAATATATGTCCATGAGGCTTCCTTCTTCATAACCTCCTGGCTTTTAAAATTTTATTTGTTTGTTAGGGCTTGATACAAACAACTCCATGGGATTATGACAACTTTCACACATGTAGCCAAACATACTTTCCAATATAATCCCCTCAACCCTTTTAGTTAATATTTCCAAAAGACACTCTTTCAAATCTATTGTCACAATACTTCTATTTTTAGGAAGTTGAAAATTTATCTACAAATTTATCTAAAAATTATTAAGTGAATGTAGTAAGAAAACAGTATAATTATAAAAATAACCTGATATTTTATCATTTTCCAGCTGAAGCAAAACTTAGAGATTGCTTACTTGCTAAATACTTTGTCACTATCTAAATAAATTATATTATCAATAAATTGGTACACTTATTTCTCACATATTTTCCTTATTGAATAGAGCTCTTTGAGGAAAGTAATGGTGCCATGTTCTT
This sequence comes from Graphiurus murinus, assembly GCA_004027655.1. Taxonomy (NCBI): domain Eukaryota; kingdom Metazoa; phylum Chordata; class Mammalia; order Rodentia; family Gliridae; genus Graphiurus; species Graphiurus murinus. The sequence goes on along the minus strand of PVLC010015303.1, from coordinate 10,238 downwards.
CACTGCATCATCCTCACCTAAAACAATGCCTGCTGCAGAATAGGCATGTGCTAAGTGTTTAATCAAATGAATGGCTGTAATGATCTAAATTCATCTGTGTGTGTGTGTGTGTTACTGGGGATCAAACCCAGGGATTTCTACCTCTTAGCTATACCCCAAGCCCTTTATATTTTGAAATAGGGTTTCACTAAGTTACCACACGCTGACCTTGAACCCTCTATCCTCTTATCTTGGCCTCCCAAGTACTAGGATTACAGATATGCACCACCATGCCCAGTTTAAATCCCTCTATTCTCTCATAAATGAGAAAATGGAATATCAGAGAGATTATAGTTTATCCAGTATCATTAATCCATTCAACCATTTGTGAATGGATTAATTAAGCCTATAAAAATGGCTATTTTACAAAGTTCGATTTAGGTGTGGCAGAATAGAGGATAATGTCTTCTGAGTATTGGCTCAGGGCTCTCTTTGTTGCAGTACATTGACAACTGGTTATGATTCAATTGCAAAATGGTTCTGCACTAAAGAAATAATTGAACCATATATTATATACTCCTGTATATTCGAAGCTCAATTAATAAAAATGTCACTTATACTCAACATTCCAGGAGGAAAGAAAAGAAATTTAAATTCTTGAGGAAGAGCAAGGCACTTGCTATATGCCATTACACCTAGTCCTCACAATAGTTCCATTTCACAGGTAGCAAAAGTGAGTACCAGTGGGCTAAGTGGGTTTGCCTGAGGTTTCCCAGCTGCTAAGTGGTAAGACCGGGTATATCTCATTCTAAAGCCTGTGCCTGTCATACTGGACCAAATGCTATTTTGCTCATTATTATCTGTAAGGCACTTGATAAATAAAAATTAGTATATTACCTTCAACTTGCATTTAATTGATTAATTGACTTCATCAACCTTAGAAGCATAGTGATAGTCATATATAATAAAAAAATTCCTGCTCTCTCTCTCTCTCTCTCTCTCTCTCTCTCTCTCTCTCTCTCTCTCTCTCTCTCTCTCTCTCTCTTTGGTACTGGGGATTGAACCTAGAGGCATTCTACCTTTGAGCTACATACCCAGCTCTATTTTATTTTTATTTTGGAATATGGTGAGGTATTGAGGTGACATGTCCCTTCTAGGCAGAAGTCTTAAGCAAATGCCCTCAGTTTCTTGCCTGAAGGTTAATAGGGCATCTCATAACTAAACCAGAAAGAGGAAAAGAATTTTAACTGCAATTATCTGCTTCTGTAATCTACTTGTGCATGTTAGGAGAAAGTTGCCTGACCATAAAGATAACATCTAAAAACCCTATTGATTGTGTTGGTTGTTCTGTACAAGCACCTGGTGTTTGTTAAATGATGTAATTTTTTTATAACCATGAATACCTAACTTTCCATACCCTGAACTCTGTAACCAAGAGGTATATAATAATCACTAAAGAAGACATTCAGCACAGCGATACCTTTGGGTGGGTGCTGTCTGCCCCAGCCAGTGAATAAAGCGACCTCTTTGGCACTTTGGAGTCTGGTGTGTTTCTGTGGGTCTTGCTAGGTTGCTGAGAGTCTCACCACTTGCTGAGGCTGACCTGCAATCCTCCTGTCTCAGCCTCCCAGTACTGGGATTAGAGGTATGCTATAACTTGCCCAGCACATGCTTGCTCCCTTTGAAATGGATCTGTATTTTTTATTGTGGCCAGCTGCTCCTGGTGCACAATGTTCAAAGTTAGAACATGAAACATTACAAAATGAGACATTTGAAAATTTCCTGTGCTTCTTATTCATGCATCAAATCTACAATTTCTTGACCACATAAGATTTGTATAGTCTGCACACTTGGGTTGATTAGCTAGTGGTTTTGAAAAAAGGAGAAGTGTGAATTCAGAAAAGCAGCTGCTCCTAAGTGGAATGATATTACACAGTCCCAAAATAAGCTTGGGCCAAGATTTCTTCTTCTCTTGTGAATTGGTTGGTACTTCTTAAAACTTCCTCATTTTGCCACAATTATGTTAAATCACTTCTCTATTTCTGTAAAATTAGGCTATCAGTGATTTTAAACCTACTCATAGAAGTCATGCCTCTTTTTCAGAGGCAGTCTTATGTGGCACTATAATATGTAAACCAGATAAAAGAAGGAGGAAAAAAAGGCTTGGGCTACAATGGGAGCCTAGAGATGCATCAGCTTCATTCCAGCTTGAGCCTAGAGAGGAGGCTGCAGAGACCCCTCTGCAAAATTTGTGTGGAAGACAATCCCTAAGGTTCCTTGCAAGTCTGAAATTCTCTGAACTAATGGCTCTGTTGGGTATGTGTTGTTAATCTTATTGCCATGAAAATCAGTCATATTCAACAAGGGGAAAATAATAGTAACTGTCTTTCTCTGGGAACATCTGGTCTGGAAATTAGAACATCTTAGTTCTAGTCCCTACTCTGTCACTATTTAAGTCTATTACCTTGGACACTGCTTGCCTACCTATGAAATGAAGATAAACCATTCCCTACCTACTTTATTTTTAAACATATTTGATAGTGAGGTTGAAAATTCCTTCTAACAAAAATAAGAGTACAATCTTAAGATATTGCCTTCAGGAAGATGTATGACAAGACATGTGGATATTGATTTTTAATTCCAAAGTTACTACTCTATAGTTGATACCTCTGTTCATAATTATAGTACAATCAAAAGATTGGAACATAAGTTCTATTAGCCCCTGGGTATTCATTTTCATTTGTGTGTAGTTACAAAATTTCCTCCAGAAGAAAGTGGGGAAATTTGTTTGTTTAAAAAAATAATTTGGTTTTTACAGAGCCAGGCACAGCAACACATGACTATAATCCCTGCTACTCAGGAGGCTGAGGCAGGAGAATTGAAAGTTCAAGGCCAGCCTGGGCAACTTAGCAAGACCGTGTCTCAAAATAAAATAATAATAATTGAAAAGGAATAGGGATGTAGTTCAGTGGTGGAGTGCTTGCTCAGCATGCACAAGACCCTGAGTTCAATCCTCCTCAGCACTGCAGAATAAATAAACAAATACATAAATAAAATAATATATACACACTAATCCTTTTTAAAACACAAAAGAAAAAAATCTACTTTCAGACTCACAACAAATAACAATAGTTGAAGATATGTTAAAACATTCTGTGCACACTGGTGGTGCATGCCTGGTATCCCAGTACCTGGGAGGCTGGGATAGGAGAGCCATAAATCTGAGGCTAGCCTTGGCAACTTAGTGAGATCCTGTCTCAAAAAAAAAAAAAAGGCTGGAGGTGTAGCTCAGTGGTTTCAGTCCTCAGTAACCCACACATGCACACACACACACACACACACACACACACACACACACACACATTCTATGTGTGTGCATGTAAAACAGAAAGAAGCTGGTTGTGATGGAGAACACCTGTAATCCTATTACTTGGGAGACTGAGACAGGAGGATCGCAGGTTCGAAGCCAGCTTCAGCAACTTAGTGAGGCTCTCAGCATCTTGGTGAGACCCTGTTTCCAAATAAAAAGTAAAATAGGACTGGGAGTATAACCCAGAGGTAGAATGTCCCTGTGTTCTATCCCTAGTACCACAAAAATAAATAAATAAATAAATAAATAAATAAAATAAAAGGTAGGTAGATAGGTAAATATAGGTAGAGTGAGAGATCGGCACACAAAAATGAGAATCTTATTCTACATGCTATTTTAAAACAATAACTTTATACTTGCATTAACAAAGATAAAGGAACTTGAAATGAAATTTTAAGAATTACTGAACTTTAGAAAAATGTTTCCTTTCTATGAAAATCATTAGTTCCTTTTTTTTTTTTTCTTAAGTTACAAAAATCACTGGATGTGGTGGCACATGCCTGTAATCTAGTACTTGGAAGGCTGAGACAGGTGGATTGCGGTTCAAAGCCAGTCTCGGCAACTTGGAAGACGCTCAGCAGTTTAGCGAGACACTGTTTCTGAATAAAAAATAAAATAGGGCTGGGGGTGTAGCTCCAAGGCAGAATACCCCTGGGTTCAATCCCTAACATACACACACACACACACACACACACACACACACACACACAAATCACTTGGAATCATAATCACATTAAAACATTTTTTAATTTCATAATTTCATTTTGACTCTGTTGACTCAATGTTGCACCTGTGCCCTCCCACCTTCTTCTTGATTTTTGTTGTCATTTACCTTGCCACACACAATTCTGTCTGAAACTATAATTCCCATAGTTACTTATTCTTAGTTTTATAGTTAAGTAAATTAAATTGTCTTCATTAATCCTTTTGCAATGGCTTCTGCATTCCTTATTCCTGTATTATTTTGATTCCACTTCTGTTGGCTGAATATCATCATCTAACATTCCTCCAAAGCTTGAGAAGCTCTGTCCCTTTTCTTCATATCTAAATTACAGCTGTGGGCTGGGGATGTAGCTCAGTGGTAGATTATTTGCCTAGAATACTTGAGGCCTTAGATTTGATCTCCAGCACTTAAAAAAAAAAAAAATGCCGGGTGCAGTGCCACATGCCTGTAATCCCAGTACTTGGGAGGCTGCGGCAGGAGGATCACGGGTTCAAAACTAGCCTCAGCAACTCAGCAAGGCTTGCATCAACTTAGGGAGACTGTTTCCAAATAAAAAATAAAATAAGGCGGAGAGGTAGAGCTTGGAGGTAGAATGACCCTGGGCTCAGTCCCCAGCACCACCTTGAAAAAAAAATTCAACATCAGTGTAATTTACAGCTGTTGTCATAATAATTTATAGTTAAGAGTGGCTGAAGTCGGGTATGGTGGTGCACATCTATAATACCAGTACTTGAGTGACTGAGAAAGCAGGATCACAGGTTCAAGATCAGCCTCAGCAAATTAGTGGGACTCTGTTTCAAAATAAAGTAAATAAATAAATAAATACAACGGTACTGGGGGTGTAGTTCAGAGGTAGAACACTCCTAGGTTCAATCCCCAGTAACACACACACACACACTGGCTGAACATAAGGAACCTTCTTCCTCCTACACACACACATAAAAGATTTTAAGAAGTTGAAATTTCGCCAGCCATAGTGGCACACACCTGTAATTCCAGCTATTCAGAAGACTAAGACAGGAGGATCAAAAGTTCAAGACCGGCCTGGGCAATTTAGCCCCTGTCTCAAAATAAAAAATTAAAAGGGCAGGGATGTAGCTCAGAGGCAGAATGTCTGTGTGTTAATTCCCGTTACCACATTTAGAAAAGAAGAAGATCAAAGTCCATTATTGTCTCACAGAACCAGCCTGGTGCCTCCATGAGTTCACTAGGGCCTCGCTGCCCTCTCTTAGAGAATGGTTCTTGGCGGCTGTTTGAATGCCAGTCTATGGCCATACTTCAGGCAGCAGGATGAAGAAAAGATTGAAGAAGGGTTTTCTCCTACCCTTCAGGAAATGTCTCTGAAGTGACACACAATATCCCGCTTATATGTCATTGACTGTAACTTAGTTACATGACCAGGTGAAATGGAGTGTTTGAACTGAGGGCAATTGTTTATGTCAAAATCTGGGTTCCATGTATTAAGAAGAAAGGAGAGAAACAGCCAGCTGACTTTGCTGCAGCACCTGGGTGGAGTTTGGGGTCGTGCATTCATCCATATTGTTTTATACCATCGAATTTCATACTAGTTTATTTACCTACTTTCCTGGTCATGAGCCTTTGAGTTATTCCCAGGTTACTGCTGTTGTGAATGTTCTCAATGAACATTCTTCCATGTGTATCTTGTTACATAGGTCCAAGAATTTCCTTGGGGTATTTTTCTTGAAGTGGAATTGTTAAATTATAGGGCATATATCCAAAATAGAATTCATTATGTTACCCTTAAAACCAGCTTCCTTCCTTCTTTATTTTTGTTAGTAACATCCCAATTGCCAAGCCTGGAAAGTTCTTTATTTCCCATGATATTACCCTTCTCTCCTGTTCAGGCTTCATTAACTCTCTTCTTGAACCACAGTTGTTAATAAATGCCAATCACATATTAGTGTTTTTGTTCCACTTCCTTCTGTGGCTCCCCGTTAAGTGTGAGACTGAGTGAACTCCATAATCAGGTGCTCAGAGCTTCTACAGTAAAGCTTTTGTCAAGCTTTCCAGTCCTAATGTCTCTGTTTTGGTACTGAAGAATGTTAGAAGTGGAAATGAGGAGCTGGGCATGGTGGCACACGCTTGTAATCCCAGCATTTGTGAGGCTGAGACCGGAGGATTCGGGTTCTCGGCCAGCCTCAGCTACCTTGTGAGGCCCTCCGCAAATTAGTGAGATCCTGTTTTAAATAAAGAATAAAAAATAGAGCTGGGGGTATAGCTCAGAGGTAGAATGCCCCTGAGTTCAATCCCCAGTATCGAAAAAAAAAAAAAAAAAGAAGTGGTGGAAATGAGGAAAGTGAGGCCGGAAAAAAGATTTTATCAAGGTCGTGAGGTGATCTGTTGGGTCAATGCTATGATTACTTCAAGAAGGTAAAGAGAGAGAGAGGCCCATGGTCTTCCATCTTAAATTGAGAACAGTAGAGTGGAACCAAGGTGGGCAAGAAGGAAAGCACAATTTCGTCACATTGAGAAAAACAATGAGACCATGGCACTATAGAGAAGAGCCATCAAGAATGAGCTCTTATATTTCTATGTTGAGTGTAACAATTATTGCACAATATTAAGATATAGTTGTAGCCAGGTGTGGTGGCGCACACCAATAATCCCAGTACTTAGGAGGCTGAGACAGGATTATCACAGGTTTGAGATCAGCCTCATCAATTTAATGAGACCCTCAGCAATTTAGTGAGACCCTGCTTCAAAATAAAAAAATAAAATAATCTGGGAGTGTAGCCAGGAGGTGAAATGCCCCTGAGCTCAATTCCCAGTATAATATATATTTGTCGTTTGGAGCTGAACAAGTGAAGCTGTGCTTCCCAATAGCCTTTGTGCCTGAGAGACATGTCTTTCAAAGCAAAAACTGGGAAGAGGCAAGAGGGGGCCTAGGTGGGTGGTATGAGTGGCGGGTTGAAACTGAGATCTCTTTCTTGCTCCCTTTCCTGGCTCGCTCTCCACCCCTCCTTGCCATGCCTCTAGATAGATCTTGCTGGTGAAATCATAATGGATAGTGTTTATGAGGGCTTTACATACATACGCTCACTGCTTTGCCTAAGTCACCTCGCTCAACCCTCACATCAACTTTATAATTATCCTCATACTACAGAAGAGCACTTTGGGGAGAGAGAGAATACAGGACAGATGGCCAAAAGGTAGGTAGCGGGTTGTAAATGATTCCCCAAATCGTCTTCAGCTGGAAATGATTTGGGGACTGGGAAAGAAGAACCCACGTATTTATGCCTAAAACTTTTGCTGTCTTTATTTGGGAGCAGATGGTAGATGTCGTGGATACCTTGTGGAAGAGGACAGGTCTGAAATTGGGATTGAGCTCAGTTGGGAGGACTCAAAAGTTATCACGGGAAAATTGTCTTTATTTTTTTCCCTGAGTCTGTTTCACTTTGGGCTTCTTTTTGTAAAGCCTGTCTATTCTATGGGAAGGTGACCCAAAGGAAGGCCTTTTGCATTTGTTCACCTTGAGCCAGCATATTTGAGAGGGGGGCATGCTCATGGAGGAGACGCTGACAGACAAGAGGTTGGAGCCATAGAGAGAGCCATCCCTGTGTGCCAGGAGCTGCCCTCTCTCCTGCAGAGGTCCCCAGAATTTAATGCAAGTTTCAACCAGAAAGAAAATATGTTGGTCATTGAAACAGAAATGGTTCATGATAGAAAGCAAGTCAGGAAGGTTATGGGGAAAGACGGATGCGAAGGGCTTTGATCTTGTAACTGTCAATCAGGTGAAATTAGTAAATACTATAAGTCCACAATGTGTGACTCCAGTGGCAGATTTGACCCTTGACCTCAAATCAAACACCAAATGTGAAAATGTAAATATGTATATGAGTGCAATAAGAAAACAAGTTAAAAACACAAAGCCTGTCCTAAGGTAGCATGCCCAACAGGGGAATAGTTAGGAACTAGATTTAGTAGACTAAAAGGAAGAAAGAGCTCACTGGCTCTGTGGTCTTCCATTATGAAAGAGGTAGGACTGGAGTTAGATACTAAAATAATTGCAATGGTTGGATAAATGAGAAAAGGAGGAGAAATAACAGATATCAAGAATATATAAGATAAGTTTGTAGAAGCAGCGAGATCTCTCTAGCTTGAACTAAGAGTTCCTTTAGAGAACCAATAGGAAATAAGATGTAGGGCTGGGGTAGGGGGGTAGCTCAGTGAGAGTGCTTGCCTAGCATGCATGAGGACCTGGATTCAATCTCAGGTACCACAGAAAACAGGGTTAGATAAGACCTAGTGGTAGAGGGCTTTGTCAGGATAAAATACTTGACTCTACCCAAATAGAACATGATACATACACACTTAAAGATTTTTGAGGCAGGGCAGTGAAAAAAATGAAAGTTACTTTGAAATAATGAAAGTTGCTGGGTATGAAGGTACATGCCTGTATTCCCAGTACTTGGTAGGCTGAAGCAGGAGGATTGAAGGTTTAAGGCCAGCCTCAGCGACTTAGTGAAATCCTCAGCAACCCTGTTTCAAAATAAAGAATAAGAAGGGCTGGGGGTGTAGCTCAGAGGTAGAATGGCTCTGGGTTCAATCCCCAGTACCAAAAGAAAAAAAAAAAAGAAATGAAAGTTACTTTTTAAAATTTATTTATTTATTAAATTTCTTAGCTGTTGAATTTTTTAAATTTTTAAATACTTTTATTGGTGCATTCTAGTCTCACATCATAATGCAGTTCACAGTGATAGTGACACTCATGCACACAGCACTTGGTGGGCTCCCCCTTGGCCTCCCTATTTCTCCCTACTTCTTCCCCATATAGCGTATTGAGATTGACACTTATTTTTATTTATGTATATAATGTTGATGGAAGTAATTCCTTTATTGATCTCTTTCCTCTCCCCTACCCCTTTCCCTTAGACCAATTCCCTGGCTCCACTGAAGTTTCTCCTCCATTATCTAAAGTCCCTCTGGTATCCTGATTACTCCCCTAGTTTCCACATATTAGAGAAAACATATGACCCTTTACTTTCTGTGACTGGCTAATCTCACTTAACATAAAGTTCTCCAGGTCCAGTCATTTTCCTGCAAATGACATTATTTTGTTCTTCATGACTGATGAGTAGAATTCCATTGTGTGGATATTTTGTAATCCATTCATCTGTTAATGGACACCTAAGTTGGTTCTATAATTTAGCTATTGTGAATTGTGCTGTTATAAACATGGATATTCATATATTACTATGATTTTCTAATTTCAGTCCCTTTGGAAAGATACCCGGGAATGGCAGAGCTGGATCATATGGTGGATCCATTCCCAATTTTCTTTTTTTTTTTTTTTTCAAATCAACATATATCACTTTTTTATTGCTTTAACCCTAATTTGGGGAGAGAGTTACAAAGTATCACTGAAACAATAGGAGCTTAATCGTTATATAAATGTCAGTTTCATAATGTATTAAACTTGGGCCAGCCATTGAAAAAGCTGTTATGAGTTAATTTTCTGTCTTGAAGATAGAACCATTTTTCATGTTCAAAATAGTAAAGAAGGCATGGATACTCTAATTCATAACCATTCCCTAAGTGAACTACAACCTTAATTAGAACTTGTGCTTTATATCCCACCAAGATATTCATAAGAATATGCCTTTCATTACTAAGATAATGGAAGGTAAAACATTCATCAGGTCTAACTAGAAAACAATTTATTTATTTATTTATTTTTTTTTTAAGATTTTGCATTTCTTTCTTTTTTAATTTTTTATTGTAGTAATTCATGCAATATAGCATACATCTTTGTTAAGTACAAGTTGTTAACAACATATTTGCACACAATTCTCATTTGACCCCTTCCCCAATTCACACCCCATTCCCTCCCCCTTCCTCCCCCTCAGGTTCACTTCAGTGAGTGACCTTGATATGATTGTGTAAGTACATCATGTGCTTTAGGGCATCCCTCTGCCCCATGCATCCACTACAATTAAATCAACTTTGTTGCTTATTGAGGATCTCTCCTTTTCATCTGGAGACCCTCCTATGCCCCATCTTCTCCCTAGCATCCACATATTAGGGAGAACATATGCTTCTTAACTCTTTGTGACTGACTAATCTCACTTAACATAATGTTTTCCAGTTGCATCCATTTCCCTGCAAAGAACATGATTTTATTCTTCTTTATGGCTGAGTAAAATT
>PVLC010015302.1:25592-37891 GCA_004027655.1 Graphiurus murinus | reverse complement strand
TTTTTTTTTTTTTTTTGCGGTACTAGGGATTGAATGAACTCAGGGGCATTCTACCTCTGAGCTATACCCCCAGCCCTATTTTTTATTCTTTATTTTGAAACAGGGTCTCACTAAGTTGCGGAGTGCCTCACTAGGTAGCTGAGGCTGGCCTCGAACCCCGATCCTCTGGTCTCAGTCTCCCAAATGATGGGATTACAAGCATATGCATATGTTACATTCTGGCAAAGAACTTATCACCATTTTGCCTGTGTCCTGAAACTTTGCCTGAGGCTGAATTTAAAAATGATGGACCGATTAGCCTGATGGAGGAAATCTCAAAACTGCAAAGTAAACAGCATTGTGGGTATTGATGTCTGCATTCAGTGAATTGTAGGACTGAATTTCTGGAGTGGAAGGTAAAGTAGAGAGACTTTACAAATTTGAGATTTGGCCAGAAAGGCATGTGTAAAACTGGGGCCCTGAGAGATGATGTTGCAGAAGAAAGTAAGATGGGTGAAAAAAAGGAGGAAGTGGTGACCATGATGGAGGCAGCCAGTGGCTGCCTAATAGAGACGGCCCTGGGCCGGCATCTGTGATTGAAAAGGGCTCAGTGGCAGTGATGAAAGAGGCACAAATACCTTTCCTCCTGGTGGTCAGTCTCAGTGCTCACATAATGCTGGCTCTGCTGAAAGAAAAAGGCCACGAGAGCTTCCCACCCTCCCCCCAGATTTCAAAGGAAGGTCTAGGAAGCCAGGCAGTGTATAACAGGATTGAATCCCTGCAAGCAGACTGAAATGGGGCAATTTGTGAAGCTGTGAGGGGGAAGCCAAGGTTACAAGGAAAACCCCTGAGATTTAGAAATGGCAGAGACATGGAACGGCCATGAGGAAAGACTGCAACCTATGAGCCATGGAGACAGATTAGAGGAGCCAGTATGCTACCCATTGCAATCAACCAGGCTATAGTGGTGGGGCTGCAATCTCCCTTTGGAGATTGAATCTCACCACCATGTGCCCCAGATGCCAGAAGTAGAGCTTCAGGACCAAAATGATTGCTGTGCTGGGTTTCTGTACTATTTTGGACCTGTGATTTTTTTTTTTTGGTACTGGGGATTGAACCCAGGGGCATTCTACCTTAGAGCTATACCCCCAGCCCTATTTTTTATTCTTTATTTTGAAACCAGGTCTCACTAGGTTGCAGAGTGCCTCACTAGGTAGCTGAGGCTGGCCGCGAACCCGGATCCTCCGGTCTCAGCCTCCCAAATGCTGGGATTACAAGCGTGCGCCACCACGCTATAGCCTCATTTCTCCCTTTTGGAATGCAAATGTTTACTCTGTGCCATTATACATTGGATGTTTGTAACTTGCTTTTTTGCTTTTTACAGGAGCTCACAGCCAAGAGTTTACTTTGAGTCTGAGAGGAGACTTTGGACTCTTGAGTGATGGTAAAACTGTTAGGACTGTGGGAACTTTTGAAGATGAACTAAATGCATTTTGCCTTGTGAAGTAGCTGTGGTTTAGGGGGCCAAGGGCAGAGTGTAACGGTTTGTATTTAGAATGTCTTCCTAGCCCTCACATAAACAAGGTAGCAATGTTGGAAGTGGGGCTTGGTTGCTAAGAAGGGATTCCTGGAGGTGTGGTGATATTCAATCTCCAAAAAATCACAGGTTGCAGCCTTTCTTCATGGTCGTTCCATGTTTCTGCCATTTCTAAATCTCAGGGTATAGGTATCTGGGTCACCACCCAGATAAATCCATTACAATGTATTTATCTACTGCTGGAATTATAACCCTCATGACTCAATTACATCAGCTCCAAACATTAATAAATAAGCTTTTTAGGGAACATTTTATACCTAACTATGATAGCTATGATACCTATTTTTGCCTTCCCAATCCAACAACACAGACACACAAAGATGGGAGATAGCAGGTAAATGTGAATATTGGTCAGGCCCTGCCCTTGACTGCAGTGGGTAAGCAACATTCAGACAGCTAATGGCCATGATTTGCTCACTTGATAGAGAGCCAATAGAAAAAGGGTAACCCCTGCCCCTGTAAACCAGCCAGGCCTTCTGTCTGGGAGAACTGCCTCATTCATGAGATAAGGAAAAATGGCATCCAAGAACCAAAAGCCTCAAAGTAAAGCTGTAATTAGGTCTTATTCAGAATGCAGAATAAACATGAGGAACTACTTCACAAAAGTCCATTTGAGGAATTTTTCATGAGACGATCTTTCCAATATGTTTCAGTCAGCATTCTCATTGCTGTGACCCAAAACATCTGATGACCACAACTTAGAGAAAGAAAAAACTATTTGCTCAGAGTGGAAATTTCAGAGGTTTCAGTCCAGGCCAGGACTTGTCTGTGGAGCTCTGGGCATGGCAGTGGGAAGCAGAGAGAGAGAGGGGACAATGGATGTGTATATAGTCCCCAAGACCACATCCCCAATGACCTACCTTTTTCAGCCACACCCTACCTGCCTAGGTTACCACTCAATAAATCTATTACAATAGATTTTATCCACTGATGACATTAGAACCTTCATGATTCCATTATATCACCTCTGAACATCAATACATGAGCTCTTCTATACCCAAACCACAGCACAATATAATCAATGAAAAACTTGTAATGCTTTTCCGTGATTGATGGGTTTTACTTCATTTGCAAACTTGAATTCCAGAGAAGGCAGCTAAATGGAAAACTTTATGGCCTGGAACTTAGTGGTCTGGTCAATTTAATGCTATCCTGATTCTCTGTGAGTTTTGTAGCAAATGGAAATCTGTGTGACAGGTCCCTTTTTTAGACTCTGAAACTGGCAGCTATTTTGTTAGATTTTATGGGTTCAGCCTTAGCAACTTTTCATGCTTTCCATGTCCCCCTAAGGAAAGTGGGCAAGCATTGGAAAGTAGCCATGGAGGTCTCTTCTTGCCTATTACCAACTGCTGTTGCAGAAAAAAAAAATCACCCTATGGAATAGATATATTTCACTGTAAATTTGCAGATATCTATGTCAACCAGGCCCATAGCATTCCCAGTCTGTTTCCAAGCTCATCTCTTTCTCTTATTTTTAACAATGATTTTTTTGTAAATCCTTCTCTACTATATTCCTACCACTATCCTCTTATTCAGTATTAAAAATCCAAGCTGAGCATGGTGGCACATACCTGTAATCCCAGTACTTGGGAGGCTGAGACAGGAGGATGACAGGTTCAAGGACAGCCTCAGCAACATAGTAAGATTCTCAGTAACCTGTTTCAAAAGAAAAAAAATTTAAAGAAGGAATGGTGATATAGCTGAGAGGTATTATTCCCCTGGATTTAATCCCTAGTCCCACATAGAAAAAAATATAATCATTCCAGACAGGTATTGTATGCCTGTAATCTCAGTACTTGGGAGTCTGAGACAGGAGGATTGTAGGTTCATGGATAGCCTCAGTAACTTAGCGATAACCTGTTTCAAAATAAAAAGGGCTGGAGGTGTAGCCCAGAGTAGACTACCCCTGGGTTCAATCCCCAGTACCCCCAAAAAATGAAAATAAAAAAATTAAATCACTCCAATTCTCTCTTTGCTCTCAGGAAGATTGCCTTTGCATAGAAAGAAGCCATCTGAGGGACACACATTCCGGTCTCGCCAAAATTAAACAAAGCTACTATAATCCAGACCCAACTCTTCCTCCTTCCTTTCTAGTACCTCTACCACAGAAGAGGCCACCCCTTCTGCTTAAAGTTCATCATTCTGTGGAAGGCACTGTAAGATGGTTCCCAATGATCCCCATTTCTTGGTTCCACTACCCTTATAAATCCCCTCCTCAGGAAGGAAGATTGGGCGTAGTGACTTGCTCCTAAGAAGTAGAATAGATCAAAAGCAACAGAAAGAGGTTAGGTTACAAAAAGATCATGCCATCCATCCTGGGTGCCCTCTAGCTCTCTCTCTTACTCTGAATGAAGCCAGCTACTGTTGTGAGCTGCCCTGTAAAGAGGTTGTGTTCCAAGGACGGCCTCTGTCTGACAGCTAGCAAGAACTGAGGCTCTCAGCCTAACAGCCTGTGAAAAACCAAATGCTGACAGCAACCATGGTCAGCAAAGCTGGAGGCAGCTCTTCCCCATAGTCGTCTCCACGTGAGACCTCTGCCCGAGCAAATAGGCTGACTGCAACCTCCTGAGAGACCTTGAGCTGAAAGCATCCAGGTAAGCTGAGCCCTGGTTTTTGACCCATGAGAACTGTGATGTAATAAGTGTATTTTAGTCAGCTTTTTCATCACTGTGGCCAAATTACCTGACAAGTGCTGCTTAGAGGAAGAAAGATTTGGGGCTCATGGTTTCAGAGGTCAGTCCATGATCAGTCGGCTGGCTCTCAGGCAGGAACCACAGGGGCAGGGGCAGGGCATGATGGAGGGTGAAAAAGCACGCTGAGCTCTTGCAGTCCCAGAAGCAGAGAGGGCAGAATGGGCAAGGAACAGATACAGTCCCCACGATCATGTCCTCAGGGATCACCCCCTCCAGCCATGTGCCACTTCTGAACTTGCTGTATTGCCAACATATGAGGTTTGGGGGAAGATTTTAAACCCAAACTATAACAAAATGTTTGCCCTGCCAAATGTGGTAGTGTATGCCTATAATCCCAGTACTTGAGTGACTAGGATAAGAGGATCACAGGTTTGAGGACAGCCTCAGCAATATAGTGAAACTTTCAACAAACTAGTGAAACTCTATTTTGGAAACAAAAAAATAAAATTAAAAAAAAAAAAAAGTCTGGGAGTATAGCTCAGAGATAGAATGCTCCTGGCTTCCCAGTACCTATCACACACACACACACACACACACACACACACACACACACACACACACAAATGTTTGTCCTTTTATAATGCTGAATTTGGGGGGAATATGTTTTGAAGCGGTAGATAACTAATACAACCTTCATCTGTGCTGTGGGTCCTTCTGACTTGCCTCTCTCTCTGCCACATCTTCAAATCTTTTCTCTCTCCATGTGTTCTAATTAGCAACTAAACCTGTGTATATTCACTGTGTTAGTACAAAGAATGACTCAAGTAGGAGTCAAGTACTCGTTTTTACTCTTTATTTCCTTTTGTAATCTTTCAGAAGTTTCCTGTTTCCGGACATAATTTCCACTAAATCAAACTTGAACAAAGTCACTTCATCAGACAGTGCTAGAACAACTATATATTTATATAGGGGAAGAAAAGGACCACAACACATACCTCACATCACCCACAATTTTAATTTAAAATAAACTATAGACATAAACAGAAAATCTAAAATATAATGTTTATTAAAGAAATCACGGGAAAACATCTTTGCAACCTTAGGTAGGCAAAGATTTCTTAAGGAAAAAGCAGAGAGAACTAACCACAAAAAGAAAAGGCAAATTGATTGGATTTCATCAAAATTAAAAACTTTCAAAAGTCACAGTTAAGAGATGACTAGAAGCTTGGCTCATGCACACCTGTTATCCTAGTACCTGGAAGGTTGAGTCAGGAGGATTACAAGTTTGAGGTCAGCCTTGGCAACTTGGAGAGACCCTGTCTCAGGAAGTAAAAAATAGGTACTTGGAAAACTGAGAGAGGAGAATCTCAGGTTGGAGGCCAGCCTCAGCAATTTAGGGAGACCCTCATCAACTTAGTAAGACTTTGTTTCAAAAGTAAAAGGTCTGGGATTGCAGCTGAGATAGAATGCTTTAGGGTTTAAACCCAAGTACCACATACATATATACATACATACATGAAAAAAGATTTAGTAGTTGAGTACCCTTGGTTTCACCCTCCAGTAGCATATGCATATGTATACACACACACATAACACACACAAACACACACACACACACACACACACACAGATGAATAAACAAGCTATAGGAACTAATGCCAAAATATACATACACATACATCTTAGTAATATATATACATATATATATATATATATTTATTTTTTTATTTTTATTTTTTTTGCAGTACTGGGGATTGAACTCAGGGGCATTCTACCTCTGAGCTATACCCCCAACCCTATTTTTTATTCTTTACTTTGAAACAGGGTCTCACTAAGTTGCCGAGTGCCTCACTAGGTAGCTGAGGCTGGCCGAGAACCCGGATCCTGCGGTCTCAGCCTCCCAAATACTGGAATTACAAGCGTGCGCCACCACGCCCGACTCAGTTGATTTTTAATAAATAAATGCAAATACACTACATATGTGATTTCACTACGTACATGAACTTCATAGAAGTTCAATAACAGATGAAATTAATCTGTAGTTTCAGAAACCATAACAGTAATTGCACGGGAGGAACGGGGGAGGGATGGTTGGAAAAGGACTGCCTCATATGATAGCGTATTCTATATCTTGATCCACCTGTGGGTTGCTAGGAGTCAAAACTGAACCCCTGTATGTTACTTTGGTCAGAATTGATAGAATTGTGGATTTATAATCTGTGTGTTTTCTTCTATGTAAATTATTTATTAGGCTGGGCGTGGTGGCATCTGCTTGTAATCCCAGTACTTGGGAAGCTGAGGCAGGAGGATCACAGGTTCGCAGCCTCAGCTACTTAGTGAGGCCCTTCACAACTTAGTGAGTTCCTGTTTCAAAATAAAGAATAAAAAATCAG
The DNA here is from genome assembly GCA_004027655.1 of Graphiurus murinus. NCBI lineage: Eukaryota > Metazoa > Chordata > Mammalia > Rodentia > Gliridae > Graphiurus > Graphiurus murinus. The sequence goes on along the minus strand of PVLC010015302.1, from coordinate 31,289 downwards.
GCTAGAGATGTGACTCAGAGGTAGAATGCCCCTGGGTTCAATCCCCAATACAAAAAAAAAGAAAGATTTTTCTGTTTTAAAAAATGTTGAGCAGCTTCAAATACTCAGTTAAGCTCTGTTATAACCATTGATGTATTGAGCCTATTTACTAACTCAACTATTAATAATGGTCAATTATTCAATGGTAGAATGGAGTAGCTGGTTGGTGTATGTTGTCTAATTTGGTAAAACAGTTGTTATAAATCTGAATATTGCTAAATATGGCTACAGACAAATTTAACTTCTATATTTAACTGTAACACAATGTAGATTTGTTTTAGAAAATAATTAATTTTCAAGCTCAATTCTGTTAATGCTTTCCACCAAAATATGATCCCCTTCCATGTTTTTGTTCATGTTTATTGTCCAATCTGAAGCAAATATCTTCACCATAATACTCCACTAAAACTCAATTCATCACAGTCCATCAAGGAAAGTGCCATTTCCTTGATGAGGCTTTATTTCTTCCTGCAGCTAATATAGCTATCAATCCTTTTCTGAACTAGTAAAGTACTTTTATTCAATCAAGCATTAATTCTTATGGTGATACAATAGTTTAAAATATACTTGGAGATTTTTTTCTGGAATATCCTTTTCTGTAGTGTAAGTCACACAGAATTTAGGCATACAGAAGGTACTCAAATGCCTAATTAAATATTTAAATCTGAAAACAATGTTTATTTTCATGTTATGTGGATCTTATTCCCCTGAACTCAGAGGATATATATAATAAAATATCTTTATTATGTTGTTATTATTAATTATTATTATTACTACTATTCTGCCACACTGTGGATTGAACTCAGGACTTCATGCATGCTAGGCAAGGATTCTACCACTGAGCTACATCTCCAGCCACAAATAATTTAAATTGTCAAATGTAGATCTTGCCTTGGTTAAGAATTGTTAGAAAGGTTGTATGATGCCCAAATTTCCAACTCTTAGGTTAAAATATATTGTTCTCATAGCCAAGGTTATTTTATAAATTGCAATCATTACAGAGGAGAAAGTTCAACAAAATAAAAGAGATTGACAACTTCTATTTTATCATCAAAATATAACAAGATAGTTTGACTAGAAGTATCTGCGACAGATGCTTATCTTTGGCAGAAAAGGTAAAAAGTTCTGTATTTCACATTATTTGGAGCAGTGACAAACATTCAGCCAATTTATTAACGAGGATATTTTATACATCCAGCCAATTTATTAGTGAGGATATTTTATACTTTTATTGCAAAGGTTAACTATATGGTTTTCTGTGATATGAGAGCTTATAATATATGATAGAGACAATTACAAAGAAGACATGTTTTACTTTCAGGTGTTTTTAGTTGTTATATCTGTATTTTATGTATTTTTTTACTCAGGGCCATATCACTCACGCTTATACTATAATGATAATAACAGAAATGATGCTATTAAATGGTGATTCATTACATTAGATGTACATAAAATTGTTTTTCCTCATTCTGGAAATTAGCTCATTCTTATTACATAAATATATTTCAAAGGTCCTGTCAAATGAATACACTTAAAAATGAGGAACTAATGATATTAATCAACTATAGCACCTTAAATATACTACACATAAGATATTCAATTAAAAATAAATTGAAAACCACCAGAGGGCAGTTTAATACAATAGTGATGAAATAATTAAGACAGTATGGTAGATACAATTTTTTTTTTTTTTTTTGTGGTACTGGGGATTGAACTCAGGGGCATTCTACCTCTGAACTACACCCCCAGCCCTATTTTTTATTCTTTATTTTGAAACTGAGTCTCACTAAGTTGTGGAGTGCCTCACTAGGTAGCTGAGGCTGGCCGCGAACCCGGATCCTCCGGTCTCAGCCTCCCAAATGCTAGGATTACAAGCGTGCGCCACCACGCCCGGCTGGTAGATACAATATTTTAAAAGTAATTCCAATAGGACAAAAATACTAAATATAAAGGAACAAAATTGAAAAGAGGTACATTTACATATGTTTTACATTCAGGGCACATATTTTAACTAAAATATTTTAACCTTCAAATACAAATATGAATTTAAATTATTTACTCTCTTTTTGTTGTTGTTGTGATACTGTGGATTAAACCCAGGGGCATTCTACCTCTGAGCTATACCTGAAGCCCTTTTTAATTTTTGTTTTGAAACAGGATTTCACTAGGTTACTGAGAGCGAGTCTCACTAAGTTGCTGAAACTGACCTTGAAACTGTGATCCTCCTGCCTCAGCCTCCCAAGTAGTAGGATTACAGGCACACACCACTACACTTGGCTCTTCCTTTTTTAATAGTAAAATTGTCTAGGACATCAAGCAATATAGTGAATATTAAATTCTAAACGAGATGATCTTGGGTTCTTCCTACTCTGTGGTGGCGAGTGCTTCTTGTGGAAGAGGGAATTAGTCCTAACTTTTTTCTTTCTAATTTAATTTGTCCAGTTGCTCAAATATGGAGAACCTATTAAAACTTAAATTTTGAGTATGATTTCCAACCTATTTTAATGCACCCATGTCATTGAAATAGCCACAAAATTGAAAACTTGGGACTTAGTGGGTTAATCCATTTAAACCCACTTCATGGGCTCACCATTAAAATGAAAATTAAGATGAGGATACTTCTCTTTAAATTATGTTTCATCATTTGTAATAATTTGATGTATTAATATATTTATTCTTTAACTCTCCTTCTAGATTAAAAGCTCCATGAGGTCAAGGACATTTATTTTAAGGACCTTACTAAACGCAATGGTTATCAGTTGACTTTCAGTAAGTATTTGTCAATTCAATTAAGTAATTAATTTAAAATTTTTAAAAGAGTAAGCTTTCTAAAGACTACTTTGTATTTTCATGTAGACAGTGGCATGGATCTACTCAAGCATCCTTCCATTCATTCATCCACCCAGTCACTATCTATCCATACATATATTTATCTACCCCTCCAGCTATCGCTCCATCTATCTACCTACTCACACATTCATCCACCCACCATCTATCCAGCCAGCCAGCCAGCCAGCCAACCAGCCAAGCAGCCATCCATCAGACCATCCAACCCTCCATCACCATAAACATCTGTCAATCCTCAGAGAAGGCTTCTTTTTTTTTAGTAATTGAAAAATAAGCATTCTCAGTGAGGGAATTTCCAGTTCACAGTACTGCCTTCCAGAATGCATAAATTCTTGAATAGCTTTATTCAACAGGGGCTACCAGTTTTTCTCAACAACTTCCCTTTGCTAATTCACTGGTGAAAGAATATATGGGGCTTTTTAACTCTGCTGGTTTGGAACTATTTTTTTTTTTTGACAAAGTTATCTATCTTATAATATGCCAGAGTTTTTGAAGAAAATTCATTGCTATTCTTGTGAACTTTCTTTCCCTCCCTCCCTCCTTCCTTCCCTTCTTTCTCTCTCTCTTTTCACTCCCTTCATCCCTCCCTCCCTCCCTCCCTTCCTTTCTTTTTTCTTCATTTTTCTTCCTTTCTTTCTTCCCAGTACTAGGAATTGAGCCCAGGGCCTCATGCATGATAGGCTACTGAGCTACAAACCCAGCAACTTGTGGTGGTCACTTCTTCTCCTTCCCTCCTCCCCCTTGTCCTCCTCGTCCTTCTCCTCCTCCTCCTTCATCGTGTGTGTGTGTGTGTGTGTGTGTGTGTGTGTGTGTGTGTGTGTGTGTTTGCATGTGCTACTAGAGATTGAACCCAGGGGGCATTATACTACTGAGCTACACCACCAATCTCATTTTATTTTTATTTTGAAATAGAGTCTTGCTAAGTTGCTGAGGCTGACCTCAAATCTGCAGTCCTCCTGTCTCAGCCTGTACTGGGATTACAGGTGTATGCCACCATGCCTGGTTTCTTAATAATAAAATATGACTCCATGGCTTCTTTGCCTTGGACCATAGTCCTGTATCACTTATAAACCTCACAATATCAACCATCATCTCTATGTTGATGCCTTGGGTCCTGACAGTTTCCCCAAACTTTAGACTTTTCTATCCACACAAATGACCCACAGCCACCTTCCATAGTTAGAAGGCATGGGTACGGAAATAAAGTTTAAAAAAAGGAAGAGTGGAGAGAGAAAAGTGAGACTCGGTTTTAAGATTTCCTCCTTAAAAACTATGGGAATAGAGACTTCCAGAGAATTTTCAACTTTCATCAATACAAGGGACTTGTACTCCTACTATTTAGAACTCTTGGAGGAAGATGCATACAAAGAGCTTGAAATCAGCACAGGGGCATCGAGGTAGACTGGGATTGCCTTGTTTTTAAGCAAAAACAGAGTGCGAAGAAGATGCCTTATCCCCAGTTCCTCTAAGTCTGCAAGAGGCAGACAGAAGGTACCTACAGTCCACATGCTGGGGATTGGGGCTGCTGAGGATTGAGCTTGGGGCCTGCCAGGAGTCACTGGAGGAAATCATTTAGAGCTGTGAGCTGGATGTCACAGGAAGACCCACCTGTCCAAGAGGGTTGAGGTGAGGTTATTCAAGGGCATGGCAGAAAGATGGGAAATGGAACCAGGGTCAAGCAGTAGGGACAGACAGGACAACCACAGAGCTTTAACCAGGTGTGTCAAGAGAAGGGACCGAAGGCAAACCATCTAGGCATTTTTGTGTGTGTGTGTGTGTGTGTGTGTGTGTGTGTGTGAGGAGTCTATTCAATTCAATTGCCCATTTCTTGATTGGACTATTTGTTTTATTAGTGTAAAGACTTTTAAGTTCTTTGTATATTCTAAATAATAGTCCTCTATCAGAGGGGTAACTGGCAAAGATCTTCTTCCATTCTGTAGGCTTTCTCTTTAAACTCTTGATGGTTTCCTTTGATGAACAGAAGCTTTTATTTAATGCCATCCCATTTATTAATTCTTGTTTTAATTTCCTGAACTTTGGGAATCTTGTTGAGGAAGTTTCTCACTGTGCCTATATGTTAAAGTGTTGGACCTGTGCCCTCCTCTAGTAGCTTCACAGTCTCTGGTGTAACTTCTAGGTCTTTGATCCATCTCGAGTTGACTCTTGTGCAGGATAAAAGATAAAGATATAGTTCCAATTTTCTATAACTGGATAACCAGTTTTTCCAACAAGTTTGTTGAAAAGGCTATCTTTTCTCCAACCTATGTGTCTGGCATCTTTGTTGCAAATCAATTAGCTATAAGTGTGTGGCTTTGTTTCTGCATCTTCTATTCTGTTCCATTGGTCTATGTGTCTATTTTTGTGCCAATACATGCTGTTTTTGTTACTATAGCTCTGTAGTATAATTTGAAATGAGGAATTGTCATGCCTCCTGCATGGTTCTTATTACTGAAAATTGCTTTGGCTATTCTGGGTCTTTTGTTTCTCCATATGAAATTCATGATTGATTTTTCTAAGTCTGTGAAGAATGATATTGGTATTTTTATAGGGATTATATTGACTCTGTAGATCACTTTTAGTAGAATGGCCATTTTGATAGGATTCATTCTGCCTAGTCAAGAACAAGGGAGAACTTTTCATCTGAGATCTTCAATTTCTTTCTTTAGTATTTTGTAATTTTCACTGTAGATGTCTTTTACCTCCTTGGTTAGATTTATTCCTAGGTATTTTGTTGGTTCTGAGGTTATTGTGAAAGGAATTGTTTTCTGTAGATTCATGATTGGCATATAGAAAAAAACCTATTGATTATTT
>PVLC010015302.1:0-25492 GCA_004027655.1 Graphiurus murinus | reverse complement strand
AGTTGCGGAATACTAGGTAGCTGAGGCTGGCTGTGAACCCGGATCCTCTGGTCTCAGCCTCCCGAATGCTGGGATTACAAGTGTGCACCACCATGCCCGGCTACTTTGCTGAATTTGTTCATTAGCTCTAGTAGCCTTTTGGTTGAGTTTTTTGGGTCTTCTAAATATAGGATCATGTCATCTGCAAATAGAGATAATTTCAGTTCTTCTTTTACTATTTGAATTCCTTTGATGTTCTTCCCTTTCTTATTGCTCTAGCAAGAGTCTTGAGGACTGTATTGAAAAAAAGTGATGATAATGAGCATTCTTGTCTTGTTCCTGATTTTAAAGGAAATTTTTGCAGTTTTTCTCCATTCAATAAATGCTGACTTTAGGTTTATTGTATATTGCCTTAATGATGTTGAAGTACATTCCTTCTATTCTGATTTTCTGCAGTGTTTTTAACATGCATGGGTATTGATTTTGTCAAATGCTTTTCAATGTCTATTGAGATGATCATGTGATTTTTGTTCTTAGTTCTATTTATGAGGTGAATAGCTTGTATTGATTTGCATATATTGAACCAGTCTTTCTTTCCTAGGATGAAACCAACTTGATCATGGTATACAATTTTCTTCATGTGGTTTTCTATGCGCATGACTAGTATTTTGTTTAGAATTTTTGCATCTATGTTCATCAGTGATATTGGTCTGTAATTTTCTTTTCCTGAGGGATATTTATTTAGTTTTGGTATTAAGGTGATACTGACCTCATAGAGGGAATTTGGAAGGATTCTGTCTTTCAGTTTCATGGATTAACTTCTGAAGTATTGGGTTTAATTCTTCTGTAAAGGTTTTGTAGAATTCAGCTTGGAATCTGTCTGGACCTGGGCTCTACTTCGATGTAAGGCTTTTTATCACTGTTTCTATCTCTTTGCTTGCTTTTGGTTGGTTTAGGTTTTCTATATCTTCTGGGTTCAATTTAGATAAGTGACATGTGTCTAGAAATGTGTCAATTTCTTCCATGTTTTCCAGTTTATTGGAATGTAAATTTTCAAAATAGTTTCTGGTGATCCTCTGAATGTCCCGCACTGTCTGTGATAATGTTTCCTTTTTCAAAGAACCAACTTTTTGTTTTGTTGTTCTCTATTTCATTGATTTCTGTTGTGATTTTAATTATCTCCTGCCTTCTACTGGCTTTAACATTGGACTTCCTGTTTTTCTAGGTCCTTGAGGTGTGTCATTAGGTTTTTTATTTGGTGACTTTCTATTTTTTTTTTTAATGTGGGCACTTAGTGCTATAAATTTTCCTCTTAATATTGCCTTCAAAATGTCTCAAAGAATTATATGGTGTGTCTCTATTTTCATTTAATTCTAGAATTTTTTTTATTTCTCCCCTTATTTCTTATCTGAACCAATCCTCATTCAAGAGTGTATCATTCAGTCTCCATGTACTTATGTAATTTCTTTTGGTTTTCCTGTTGTTGATTTCTACTTTCATTCCATTGTGTTCTAAAAAGATGAAGGAAATTATATTATATTTTTAAAAATTTGCTGGCACTTGCTTTGTGGCCCAGGATGTGGTCTATTTTGGAGAAGGTTCCATGAGCAGCTAAGAATAATGTATATTAGGCTGTTGCTGGTTGAAATATTCTGTATATGTCTTTTAGTTCCATTTGGTTTATGGTGTTCTTTAGATTTAAAGAGTTTTTATTCAACTTTTGTCTGGAAGATCTATATAGTGGCATGAGTTGTGTATTGAAGTCTCCCAATATTATTTTTGGGTCTATTCGAGACCTGATGTCCCAAAGAGTTTGTTTTATAAGAGTGGGTGCATCCACATTTGGGATGTAAATGTTTACTATCATTATATCTTCTTGTTAGATTGTTCCTTTTATTAATAAGAAGTGACCTGCTTTGTCTCTTTTGATGTGTTTTAGCTTAAAGTCTGTTTTGTTGAATATAAGTGTTGCTACCCCTACTTGTTTTTTTCACTCTCCATTTACATGGTATATCTTTTTCTATCCTTTCACCTTTAGCATATGGGTATTTTTGCCTGTAAGGTGAGTTTCTTGCAAGCATCATACAGTTGGGTTATGTTTTTTAATGCATTATCAGTCTATGTCTTTTAGTTGGGGAGTTAAGACCTTTGACATTCAGTGACTTTTGTTTCCTATCATTTATTTATTTATTCATTCATTTATTTGTACTGGGGGTTGAACCCAGAGGCATTCTACCTTTGAGTTATACCTGCAGCCCGATTTTATTTTTTATTTGGAAACAGGGTCTCACTAGGTTGATGAGAGTCTCACTACTTGCTGAGACTGTCCTCAAACCTCTGATCCTCTTGTCTCAACCTCCCAAGTACTGGGAATATAAGCATGCACCACCATACTTGGCTTTCCTATCATTTTGAGTCCTATTTTTTCTTTGTTGTAGTGTTATTTCTCCTTTGCTTAGTTGCCCATCTGGTGGAATTCATCCCATCTCTAGTTTTGGTATTTGCTTCTTTTTTCTTCTTTGTGTTTTATTTTTCTTTGTATTTTCTCTAGTGCTAATTATTATTATAGTGTAATTATTTTAGTTTTTTGCTTGTCTTGGAATGTTTCTATTTCTCCATCAATTTCAAATGATATCTTTGCTGAATATAGCAGTCTTAGTTTGAAGATGTTTTCTTCCAGGCTCTGGAATACATCATACCAGCCCCTCCTGGCATTCATGACTTGGGGTGAGAAGTCTAGAGTGATTTTTATTGTTTTGCCCATGAATGTCACCCATTCATTTTTTCTCACTTCTTTTAGGATTCTTTCCTTAGCCTCTATGTTAGTCATTTTGATTATTATGTGGTGTGGAGAAATCCTCCTTTGATCTTGTCTTGGTGCTCTGAATGTCTCCTGTATGTGGATATCTAAGTCTTTTTCTATGTTTGGGAAATTCCCTGAAATTATTTATCTGAAGAGGTTTCTGGGTTGTGCTTCTAGACCTTCTTCAATGTCTAGTATTTGTAAACTAGGATATTTCTTATTGTCTCATATTTGTTGGATGTTCAGGTCGTGTTATTGTATTATCTTCTTTATATTGTTGATTGTGTTTTCAGTTTTGAATGAACTGTCTTCCAAAAGTGATACTCTGTTTTCCATGTGATCTAGCCTGCCAGGGGTGGTTTCTATTACAGCCTTTAATTCATTAATTCCTTCATTTCACTCAAAGCCTCTTTATGATATTCTTTCCTAGGGCCTCTATTTCTCTATTGATATGCCTTTTCATTTCCTGTACACTTTCTTTGAGGTTTTCATCAAATTGAAGAATCAAAATTCAGAATTCTCCTTGTGGCATTTCCTGGAGTTCCGTATCAGTGATTTCTCTTATTGTTGTGAGAGTTTATTGTTTCCTTGCTATTCTTCATTCTCATATTTCCAGGGTTCTCAAGTTTGTATTTCTGTTGTCTTGGCATCTTTGTCCTCTTTGTTTGAATCCTGTGTCTATTTGTTATCCCTTTATAATAAGGTCTATGCTGGGGGTATATATTTGCCTCTACCAATTTGTATATATAATCAAACTTTGAATTTGTCCCCTAGAGCCTCTTTAACTAGCTATAGTTCTTAGTGTAGACAAACAGAGTCTCTGATTGGCTGCTGGCCACCGTGCACTCCAGGCCCCAAATCCATAGGGCCAGAGACTATGATTTTCTGCTTAGAGCCTGCAGCCTGCTGGTTGGGATTTAATGCCCCACAGGCACCACCACTGCTCTGCTGATTGTGAACCCATGAAACTGCAGAGCAGTGACCTCCAGCCTCTGTGGTGAATGGGCTTAAGCTCAGAGCAGAACCAGTGATTGCTATGTTCCTAGCTTGTGGCCTGGCTTGCTGAGCTTTGATGGCCCCTCGGACACCACTCCTGATCTGCTGGTTACAATCACATGGAACACTGACAGTCACTTGTATGCATGCCAGGCATTCCCAGCCTGTATGATCACGTGAGCCTCTGCTGGCCCCTGACCTCCATGCCTTCAGGGCCCAAGTTCTGGCACAGAAAGATTGTATAGTTCTAAGCGTAGGGTTTGAGTGGCTCAGTTATTTAGCCCCAGAGACACCAGTGCTGCTCTGGGTGGCTTTAATAACCTGATCCCTTGTTGGCCTCTGGTGTTGGTGCTTGTAGTGCCCAAACACAGCCAGACATGAGTTTATGGCTTTCCGAGCCTGCCATTCAGTAGACTGAGTTATTTCACCCTGCAAACACCACAGCTGGCTGTCCTGTGGTGATCAATGGAGACCCTGGAAGGGTGTGGCAACTTGCAACTCTAGGTTCCTCCTGCCTGAATATTCCTAGGGACTGTCTGCTAATTCATATTCTGCTGTGTCTGACTGTAGCGCCCACCCCCACCTCCACAGGGATAATTTGCAAACTCACAGACCCAGCGAGTCTGTTCTTTGCCACACAAGTCTCTGTGGCCATGCAGGGTGGTCTCCTGCTAGGACTGCTTGTTAACTCATGGTCTTGATGAGGGCTGCTCAGGTCCCTGCAGGCAGAGATGGATTCAGCTGCAGCCGCTGGATCTAGCTGGGCCATCTGGGTAGCTGGGTTTTTGTTGAGCATGGAGAGAAATAGTCGGTGGCTTTTGATAATAGTCTGTAGTCGCTGGCTTCACAAGAATCTGTTGCTTCTTTGCTGGAGGTCTCTGGGGGTCACGGTGCAGGTACCACTCTCTGCTCTTTATAGTCTTCTGCCTCTGATGCTGCCATGTTTCAACTGTTTTTTTGTTGTTTTTTTTAGTTTTGGCTGCTTTTCTTTCCTTGTCAATAGGCAGTCATCCTGCTGGTTTAGTTCTGAGTCTCAGGGTACCTGAAACACATTGTCTTCCTCTATGCCACTATCTTTAATCCCTACTTAAATTCTCTTTTGAAAAAAAAAATCTTTTCAATGGAAAAAAAATTCTCTCTCTCTCTCTCTCTTTTTTTTTTTTTTTTTTTTTGGTGTGGTACTGGGGATTAAACCCAGGGGCATTCTATCTCTGAGTTACACCCTCAGCCCTTTTTATTTTTTGTGTTGAAACAGGGTCTCACTGGCTTCCTGAGGCTGGCCTTGAACCTTCAATCCTTCTGTTTCAGCCTCCTAAGTACTGAGATTACAGACATTCTTCACCATGATTATAAGGAATGAATACACAACTCCTGGATGGGTAAATCTCTCTCTATTGAGCATACCAATGATTTGCCATGTACTGCCCATATCTTCTTGACCCAGCCACACTGGTATTTTAACAGGTGTGGAGTTCCTCTGTGAGTTAGGGAAAGTGGCATGAAGATGTGGGGACTATTATAGAAACAATACACACTTGTGTGTAAAACCAATGATTAATGCTTCAAAAAAGTGATTACTGAGCAATGATATAGAAATCCCTTTTTATTTTTCAGAAAGTTAAACATAGTTCAGAAAAGGAATACCCATAGAGACAGAAAGTAGATGAGTGATCACCAGAGATTGGGAGGAAGAGGAACTGGGGAGTGGCTGCTCATGGGTACAGGGTTTCTTTTGGGCATGATGAAAATGTTCTGGAATTAATATAATGATTGCATAAGTTTGTACAAGTATGAAAATCTACTAAATTATATACTTTAAAAGGGTAAATTTTATGGTATATGAATTATATATTGATAAATCCATTGTTTTTTTTTTGTTATTGGTTTTTTTTTTTTTTTGCGGTACTGGGGATTGAACTCAGGGGCATTCTACCTCCGAGCTACACCCCCAGTCCTATTTTTTATTCTTTATTTTGAAACCGGGTCTCGCTAAGTTGTGGAGTGCCTCACTAGGTAGCTGAGACTGGCCTCGAACCCGGATCCTCCGGTCTCAGCCTCCCAAATGCTGGGATTACAAGCATGCGCCACCACGCCCAGCAACTCCATTGTTTTAAAAAAGGCAATGTGCTTATTTTTTGAAAATACAGATGATATTTTAATTTGAGTACAAAAGACAAGATATTTTAAATCATTTTCCCAAGGCAAAGGAAAGAGCTGGGGAGTCCAGGCTCACTGATGCAAAAGAATTCAAGGTTAATGGGTATAGGGTTTCTATGTATGGTAGTGGACACTTTGAATTAGATAATGGTGATGATTATATAGTTTTGTGAATATGTTGTATATCTAGTAAACTTGTACAATTTAAAATTATATCATTTTTATTGGAGTGTATGTCATTTTTTAAAAGGCAAAAAAGGAAATAGACACAAAGTTACTATACATATCCACACAAAACCTTGCATACATCAGTGTTTATAGCACCATTATTCATAATAGCTCCAAAGTGAAAACAACAAATATTTATAAAACTAATAAAAGGATAAAGTGTTGTAGATTCATACCATGGACTATTACTCAGTAATAAAAAATAAATGAAATACAGATACATGCTACAACAAGGATGAATCTTGAAAAAGTTATGCCAAGTGAAAAGCCAGTCACAAAAGACTGTGTGTTGTTTAATACCATTATATGAAATTTCCAGAATAGGTAAATATATAGAGATGGAAAGTGAATTAATTGCTGTCCCAGGGAAGGGGGAGAATAGGAAGTGACTATTAGGTAAGAGTTCCTTTTAGGGGTGATAGAAATATTCTCAAATTAGATGATGATGATGATTCATCTTATGAATATACTAAAAACTTTTGCCTTGTATACTTTAGATTGGTGAATTACATGGTATGCAAATCATGTTTCAATAAAGCTATTGAACAAATATTGACAGTTTCAAAGTATTGGGATAAAGGTTGAAAAGGGACAGATGGATTGTAGAAGAAAACCTCTGTTAATATGACATAAAAAGAAATTCTCTTTTCCATACATTATGATCGTAGCCAGCATTTACCAATGTCTTGAATCTATAATGATTCCTCTATCCATTCTAGGTCTCTAGTATATTGGTTTGGAGTATTGACCCTCATCCCTACCCCTTGGGGACTCATCATTCTATGCTTCTATATGCTTCAAGTGTCCTGCCTCCTCACAGAGTTTATGAAATCCATGCGCATTTTTGGCTCAATGATATACTGTAATATATTATAGCAAAGAGAGTTTAATGTCATCTTCAGGTTTTTGCTTTTACCCTGCACCTTTTAAATGTATAGAAGTGGTGAATTAAACATTCATGAGGGACATTTACAATAGTCGATTCTGCCATATTCTGAGCATTTACCATTAGGCTCTGGTTCTTGTGATTATTCAACTCCTTCTCCATGAAAATTGTGTCTCCCTAGTAACTAGGTTGTTTGGCTTGTTTTGACTTTTAACAGCCTTAGGAGTGGAATCTTGTCAGATGTTTTAAATTATAGCACTTCCTAATTCATTCAACAAACATTTACTGAGTATCTATGACTGGTCAGACAACTTTTGTTTATACCAACATTAAAGAACTCCAGTTGATTAATTAAGTGTGAGGTTTTTTTCTTATAGATACTGGTAAGAGCATTTCAAAGACTACAATGGTATTAATAGAGGGCTGTTGTTCCTGGCAGATAAACCAGTGTGCATGCTGTTGAATGACAGGCAGAAAAGAAATTTGAGAAGATGGTTGAGTGAATTCTTTCTGCATTTGTAGAGCTCTTTTGCTTTCCAGTTTTTTAAGCAGCATTATTTTCCTTAAATCCTCACAAAAGCCTTGGGACTTAGGCTTAGCATCCTTTTCCACACTGTTCTGTAGACAAGGACATGGAAATCAAGGAGATGATAATGATGAGGCTTGCTTGTTCACAGGTGCTCAGCAATCCAGAAAGTTCCTCTCAAATTTCAATTTGACTTCTCAAAGCAAACTAGGCTGTCTCTGAACATTTTCTAAACTGTGTATTTTAACCACATGTGATCCTAATCTGAAATTGTCTTTAATGAGAAAAGAACCCTACCTAGCTGTTTACTCAAAGGGCCCAGAAGTCCATCTAATCTTCAGAGGTCAGTATATAAACTGACCACGGTTAAAAAAAAAAAAACCTAAATATTTTCCCATTGTTTGGGGATGGTAGAGTTGTTCAATTTATCTGCAAGGTATAAAAAAGCAAAGTGAATCTCTTTTGGGGGGGGAACATTCTATACCCAAACCATAGTAGCGAGTGAGAACAATGGCTTCTGAGTTTTTCAACCCAGCAAAAGAGCAATGCAAGGAATAGACAAGAAAGCAAGGATGCAGAGGGGTGCCTGTGACTACCCACTGCCTCCCCAGTTCTTCAAATATTGGACCTTGAATTCAGCAGAATTTCCTAAGAACAGTGAAAAAGCAGTACATCACAGGAGGACCTTCCGGCTCACGTTGGCAAATGCAATGAGGAAAGAGAACAGATCAGAGCTCAAGGGCCCACGCTTTCAAATGGTTAGGAAATGCCTGCAGCTGTGTAGTTGCTTAATTCTGTATGCTTAGTTTTGTAGTCCACACAGAAATTTACCATAAAGCTAAAAATGCTTAAGTTTCAGGGCTCCTAAATTCCCCAGGCCTCTATGAGTGGTGGGAATTTCTACAGCTGTACAATGTTCCTGTAGGGAGAGGAAGCTGGCATGCAATTCCAAAGCATATCTATATAGACATTCTGGTAAAATTTCTAGAGTCCTCAGAAGAAAGATGATGACTGCTTTTTTTTTTTAAATTCATAGCCAGCTGGGTGTGGTGGTACATGCTTATAATCCCAGTACTTGTGAGGCGGAGACCTCAGGATCCGGGTTCGAGGCCAGCTTCAGCTACTTAATGAGGCACTCCGCAACTTAGCAAGACCCTGTTTCAAAATAAAGAATAAAAAATAGGGCTGGGGGTTGTAGCTCAGAGGTAGAATGCCCCTGGGTTCAATCCCTAGTGCTACAAAAAAAAAAAAAAAAATCATAGCCAGCTTTGTGTCTTATTTGTCTTATTTATATTTCTGGTTTTACTTTCTCAACCAATTTTTTTGGGGAGAGGGCTCATAAAATTGCATAAGCACCCAGGGCCTACAAAAATCTGAAGTTACCCTGGGTCTGCCAGACCCTTGTTATCCTACCTGAATTTCCAAGGAATGGACTCTGTCAGAAAGAGATTTGGGAACTAGTTGGATATTTTGTTTGCCCCCTCCAGACCCAGGAGGCTGCTTGGTGGACGTGTCCCTGGCTCCTTTGCCATCAGGTTAGCATTCACCAGTGGGGTCACCTGCAGGAGAGAGTAGGCCTGGGGGGAAGAACACTGACTCTCCTGGTCCTTCCTTGCCAAAAGAGGGTTGGCAGCAGGACTGGCTCCATGGATGTGCAATCTGTGCAGGCGACAGGACCTCATGCTCAGAAGGGACCTCAAGCCCTGCATGTGGCTTGATGTTTTACTGGAACGTCTTGAAATTCTCTTTTTAAATGCTTCTATTGGTGCATTGTAATTATACATCATAATAAGGCTCAAAGATGTGTACATTCATACCTGCACACAGTGCTTGATGTCTTTCCCTCCACATCCCACCCAGCTTTCTCCTCTTCCCCCTCAGTACATGTCAGTGAGCTTGGTAGTGATACCTTCATATATGGCCACACCATTATTTGAACTGTTTCCTTCCTCTTTCCTTCTTCTTTCCCTCCCCACCTCCCTCTCCCAGTTCCCTTCCACTATTCTGTTGATCTCTCCCCTCATTTGTCTGAAGTCCTTTTTGTTTCCCATTTTCTCTCTAGCTTCCACATATGAGAGAAAATATATGACCTTTGACTTTCTGAGACTGGCCAATCTCACTTAGCATAATATTCTCTACTTCTATTCATTTTCCTGCAAATGACATAATTTTGTTCTTTATGGCTGAGTAAAACTCCACTGTGTGTATATATACCACATTTTCGTTTTCCATTCATCTGTTGATGGGCACCTAGGTTCGTTCCATAATTTGGCTATTGTGAATTGTGCTGCTATAAATATAGATATGCATGTATCACTATAGTATTCTGACTTTCTTTTTTTTTTTTTTTTTTTTGCAGTACTGGGGATTGAACTCAGGGGCGTTCTACCTCCGAGCTATACCCCCAGCCCTATTTTTATTCTCTATTTTGAAACAGAGTCTCACTAAGTTGCAGAGGGCCTCACCAAGTAACTGAGGCTGGCCGCGAACCTGAATCCTCCAGTTTCAGCCTCCCAAGTACTGAGATTACAAGCATGTGCCACCACGCACGGCTACTTTCATTCTTTTGAAAAGATACCGAGTGGTATTGCTGAGTCGTAAGGTAGTTCTATTTTCATATCTGAACAGCGGAAGTCTGGCAGGAGAATGAAGTATATATGTAAACAGAGGAGTTACATGCAGTATGTGTATCCACTATTTCTGGTTGCCCCATTTGAATATAGAATTTATGAGCACCCACACACAATGCATGGAGTTCAATGAGACTCAAAGCAAGTACAGGGTAAGCCTGCCACAACTACAAGCAATAAAGGCTTGAAATGCTACACTTTTCATTTCAACCAAAACTTGCTTTAAATCAGAAAAGAGGCAATGGCATTCTAAGAAACATCAACAACCAAGGAACTCTGTCATGTCCTTCCTTGCTCATGTTACTTCCCTGTGTGAACCAACAGCTTTCACTAAAAATGATGCCATAGAAGAAGGGGAAGTATAAAGCAAACTATAGTTCCTTTTCCTTTTGGTTCTTCCTTCTTCATCAGTAAGCCAAAGGTACAGTGTGCATGTATAAAGAAGTAAAATAAAACAGTTAAGATAATTTTCTGCAATATTTCCACTGTTCCCATAAGAAGAACATGCATGTATAAGTTATAAAATATATGCTATATAACTTTGGTGATTCTGCATATGAGTTAAATGCTCTTGAAATGCATTTAAAATTGCCATTTCACAATGTAAAGATAAATGATAAGATTCTTGTTAATAATCTATTTTTAAAATGCTTTTTTGGCGCATTACAGTCTCACATCATAGTGTAAATCATGTTGACAGTGACATACATACACACAGCACCCACCTCCCCATCTCTCCACTTCCCAATACAGAGTACTGAGATTAACATTGGTGTTTTCATATATGTACACATGGTACACATAGTTGATCGACTATGTTAATAATCTAAAATTTAAGTTTTACCTTTGAGCTACATTCCCAGTCTTATTTTATTTTATTTTGAATCCAGTTCTTGTTTAGTTACTGAAGTTGGCCTTGAACCTGCAATCCTCCTGTCTCAGCCTCCCAATTACTGGGATTTCTTTCAGGCCTGTGCCACCATGCCTGGCTTAAATTTAAGTTTTTCTTTATTTAAAATGATGTTAAATAGAACATTTTAAAAACATGACAGAGAGAGAGAGAGAGAGAGAGAGAGAGAGAGAGAGAAAGAAACTGTTGAAGGAAAACAAAAACTTTACCACACGTACTTCTTGCTTTTTTAGTTTGCACTGGGTTCCACAAATTAGGTAGCACGCCTTGGCTGACAGTGGCTGTATTCCTCTATCAGCAGCGATGATTCCTGACGGGGGCCCTATCTGACAGCTACAGGTCTCCCTGGGCCCTGGGGTTGCTCCCTTCCCCTGTGACTTCAAGCCTGCTTCCAGTAGCACTTCCCTTTGTCACCAGCTCTGAGGTGGGTGAGGGTATGGGGTGTCTATGGAGGAAGAAGGGATATATCACTTTCCCTTGTGATTTTCCATTAAGTGCTGGGATACCTTTGTAAGTCCTTTCATTTACTCTCTCTTCTATAGTCCTCTCTTTGTTTGTTTATAATTTATCATAGATGACTCCAACAGAGACAGACAGAGAATAATATAACAGATGGCCATGCTCTCAGTATCCAGATTCAACAATCATTCCTCACCACTTTGTGCTGTGCTATTTATTTCCTGCTGGGATCCTGGCAGATACAAGGCCTTCTGATACGCTTTGACTCTTCAGGTCACTACACCCCTTTCCTTAATAGGGAGCAGCAACTTGGAGGCCAATTCCTAAAAAGAAATTAATGATCATTATTAACTCACAAATGAAGACGGTGGAAAGGGTCTTAAGCATATTTCCTGCTTGTTCAATGACGCTCAGTTCCACAGCCCCCTCTGGAGCATTCACACATCTTAAACCACACTTTGTTCTGTATACACAGTTGCACCGAGCGGGCAGACTTCATGCCATCTAAAATAAGTGAATCGCATTATCAATAGCATTTATCCCCACAGATTAATAAATGTTTTTCAGCCTTTCACACACAAGAGAAAAGGAGATGCTTGGGAGAATTATTTTCTTTGTGAGGAGGTCCTCTTTGTGAGAGGATTGATTGCATAGCCATGGACATAGCAACATATTTGTCTTCCACAATTTCATGAAAATAATCTTGTCATTAATGAGATTTGCTAGTAAAGCAAAAAGGTCAATCCACAAAGATAGAGTCATTTGTAATACAAGACCCTGATCTCTTCTTAGCAAGGAAAAAAAAATGTCATTTCAGGTTTAGTCTTTTTACTAGTAGACAGAATAAAAGTAATATGCTATTTCATAAATATGTATTTGGAATAAGATTGTTTTTCGTTATGTCCCATCAGGGGCACCATAGAATTACCCAGATCAATAGGAAGATGGAGAGGAAGGGAATGGGGGAAGAACTAACATTTACTAAATGTCTCTTTTGTGTTAGGAGCACTCTCATGTTTATTATCAATTTAATCCTCCTAGTGAGACTGGGAGGTAGAGGTTCTTATTCCTGTATTATAGAGAGAAGGAATGCAAAGCTCAAGGAAGATAAGTTGTTCCAAGGCTCACAGCTCATAATCACAACAGCCGCCACTTACGTTCTGCTGTACTTGCCTCTATGCAAAGCACTTTACATCTATTAGGAAACTTAACTCTGTGTGGTAAATCACATCATGCCCATAGTACAGATGAGCTAAGCGTCTTGTCCACAGTCACATCGATAACTGGCGGAGTCAGAATTCTAGTCCATCCTGTCTGACTCAAAGCCTTGCTGTTCTCACACCCGCTTTGGCTCCCGAGGGAGATGGGTACACCGTTACAATTTCTTTTTCCATCTTGAGCTTCTCTTCCCTTTTCCCGATGTCCATTCAATCATTCTTAGTTAGAAGATCTTCTCTTTGATAAAGGACACAAAAGCAAATGTGAGTAGACAGGCCTTTTGTCATCACATTGCAGCACAGGATTAATCTCAACAGTGGGCCTATTCTTTCTTTGATCCTTTTCTTGCCTAACATGTAATTTTTTTCTTTTCATTGTCTCCAAATGTGTTTGTACATGTGGTCCTAAAATATTTTGAAAAGCAATACACTCCTCAGCACATTTTAAAATTGATGATTAAAATTTTTATTATAAGGTAAAAGAGTTGTACATATGTGTATACATATATTATTAGTATGTATATAATTTCTAATACATGGCAAATAATGACATTGGAAAATGAACTATCATGTCATTAGCTGACATTTATACAGTAGAATATAAATTTTGTGCCCCACCAAACTTTTAATCTATTTCTTATTGTATATAGTTATGGTACACAGTATGGTGTTTGATGTACATCCATATATAACATATATGTATAATGTATTATATATAATTTATTTGGCTATAGTAATCATTTCTATGTATATAGAATATATTTAACATATTGAATATACATCAATGTATGTTATATATTACAATATATTCAATATATTTAATAAATATAGTCAGCATATATTTTAATATATATTGAAATGGTTACTAGAGACAAATAAATTAAACATATCTACCACTTTCTTTTTTATTTTTGTGGTACTGGGGATGGAACCCAGGGGCATTCTACCTCCGAGCTATACCCCCAGCCCTATTCTTTTTATTCTTTATTTTGAAACAGGGTCTCACTAAGTTTCGGAGTGCCTCACTAGGTAGCTGAGGCTGGCCGCGAACACGGATCCTCTGGTCTCAGCCTCCCAAATGCTGGGATTACAAGCGTGCGCCGCCATGCCTGGCTTCTACTACTTTCAATAGTCATTTTTTTTGTAGTAAAAATATATAAAATCTATTATTATCATATTTTTAGCATATGATATGTTATTATTAAGTATGGCCCTCATACTGCATATTACATATTTTTTTAAATGTATGCAATTGCCTTTTTACCAGTAGAAAATTTTCCTTTTGCTCATTTTTCTCCTTGAAATTGTGTTTCCATTCCACTTCTTTCTATATTTTATGCTTTAGAGTATTTCATGAATAACATACTTCTCTGAAACAAAAATATGTAAATAGAAATAATTTTATTCCTGTGAACATAAGGTCATGTTAGAAAATCCTACACACTTTCTAAAAACCACATAAATATGTTACAAATGTTGATGAATAATTACCAAACATAAAGTCTCCCCCCACCATCATCCAGGGGTAAATATAACAGGATTCAGCATCAGTGCTATGATTTGCTGAGAAACCCTTCAGCTTAAGTAAATGGGAATGACTGAGGATTATTTATTTATTTTAATATAGCATTGGGACTCAATCCTTTGGATTCTTCTTCAGCTGTATACCAAAAATTACATGGTATTGTTAGGTAGTTATCTAGACATTAGCAGAGGGGGTCAGCTGGGACAGACCAAGAAGTTCACCTGCAAAGACTCACTTTGACCTCCTCGCCTGTGGGAGGGGAGGTCACTAAGTTGCATTGGGCAAAGGGCAGTGGACCACCCCATAATGTAATATGTATAAAGAAGGTGTCCAGAGGGAGTATAAAAACTGACATGAGGAAGGCTCTGAGCCGTTTTCTATTCCAGAGAACCAGCCCATTCCAGATGCTTTCCTCTAGGATATGACCCTCCCACCTCCTTCATGGCCTTTCTCATATGGTGCCTTCACTTTTCTAAATCAATCTCTTATATTCCCATTTGTGCTTTGTTTGAATGCCATCCAAACAGACAAGCAAGGATTGAGGTTGTGGAGAATGATTTTAAAATCTCCCTCCCTGTTAACAGTATCATCAAGATTATTTTTAGTGATTTCTCATCTGAATACTTGGTCAGGTATCCTCCACTTTCATGGAAAGAACAGAATTGGAATCCACCTAATTTGTAAAAGTGTCGTGGGACAATACGGAGTCACTCGTGGGTTCTTGGCCTCTGTGATAAAAAGAATTTTAACATATGCCAGTCAGGAACAAAAGGCTGGAAATTATTTAGGAAAATAAAGGAACAGGTGAACGCTTTCCGGGTACTCGAACAAGAGAGAGTAAGAGAGCTTTGCAGCCTTTTTCAGTCCTTATATAGACTTTCAAGAGGGGATTGGCACAGAAGATGTTTGGACCTCCTCTTCTCAGGTATAAGTGGTCCTCCCAAGAAGGCGTGGGCACAGAAGAAGTTGGAACCTCCTCCTCTTTTTCAGGTATCAGCAATGGGTGGTGACCTCCTTTCTCAGGTTTCAAAAATGGGTGGTCACTGAGGTCTGACCTTTGTCCTCAGGAATCTCAGGTGGGGGCAGGGATTCAGGGGATTAAAGATGTGGGCCTGAATAAGACTTCTGCCTAAGACCTGGGCACACCCTGTAGGGTGGAGTTAGCTTATGAACTCTCCAGATTTTAAAACTATATTTTTCCTTCCCTTCCCAAAGTCTCCTTTCTGCCTAAATTTTATTCCTTCTATTCTACCTCATCAAAGGTTATTATCCAGTGGTTATTACATCCCTGGCAATGCATTCTTAGTTTTAAGATGGGTATGAGGTCTGCCTTTCTATTATCAAGTTATAAAAGAAAGGTGATTGTGAAGAGGAGATGGGGCAGAGGCCTGATGCCTTTGCCACAGGAACTTTTGTAGGTCAATTTGGGAAAGCTTATCTGAAAACAGGATTCCCTAAAGCTTTCAATGCTGCTTACCCTTTGTAAGACTTCATTTACCCTTCTACTCCACTTGTAGATTGTTGACCTATTGTGTTTATTCGTTCAAGCTTTGCACCATGGCTAGTCTCTTCCATTGTTCTGTAACATAGACTTTTACCTCCTTTTTGGTATATATTTTCTAAAACTTTAGGTTCTTCTCAAAGCTCCATTAGGACTTTACAAATAAGACCGAAATGTTGGCACAGATGTTTAACTATCCTGTCCAATACAATTGAGAGAGAAAGATTAGCCTCGTTCAGCATCTGTTTTTCACTTTTCCCCATAAGAATACTCCTAGGTGAGCTGGGCATGGTGGCCCATGCTTGTAATCCCAGTTCTTGGGAGGCTGAGACAGGAGGCCAGCCTCAGCTACTTAGTGAGGCCCTCTACAACTTAGTGAGACCCTGTTTTCAAAATAAAGAATAAAAAATAGGACTGGGGATGTCACTTGAAGGTAGAATGCCCCTGGGTTCAATTCCCAATACTGAAGGAAAAAAAAAAAAAGAAAAGAAAAGAAAAAAAAATACTCCTAGATCATTCTCAATGTTGTTTCTTTAGTGATTGACCCCATCTAGGCCCATTCCATACGCCTGGTTATAGGAACTGGTTGGTTCAAGTTAACACATAATTCAATCTAAGAGACTATGCCCGCCGGGCGTGGTGGCGCATGCTTGTAATCCCAGCATTCGGGAGGCTGAGACCGGAGGATCCGGGTTCGCGGCCAGCCTCAGCTACCTAAGTGAGGCACTCCGCAACTTAGTGAGACCCGGTTTCAAAATAAGGAATAAAAAATAGGGCTGGGGGTGTAGCTCGGAGGTAGAATGCCCCGGAGTTCAACCCCCAGTACTGCAAAAAAAAAAAAAGAGAGACTATGGCCATGCTTCCAGGCAGAAAGAAAGCATAGAGAAATTTGAAAATACCTATTTTGGCAGGTGCTACTGGCAGTGATGCTTTCTTTAGTGCTGGACATGTATGGGAAGATATAGCCTCTGGTGGCCATCTTGTAACCACGAGGGCTCAGGACTCCTAAAAATAGATCTAACACTATTTGTTCCTATTGCAATTTCTTTTTTCATCTTGAGATTCTCAGACGTACTCACAGAGCCAAGAAATACAAAGAAACTGGGCAGCCATGGTAGGATCGATCTCTACTTCATCCAGATAAATCCTCAAATGTACTGTTATGGGAACTGTCAAAGGACAAAATTACAATAATTTAGTTTAACAGTCTTAATTGCCTTTATTTTTGATTCTAGAATTGGGTCACACTGTATTCCATAAAACAGAATGAGTGTTCCAATGAGCCCAGCAAAGAAGTTTGGCTTTACAGACAGAAAAGAGCTAAAGAAAGCAGAAACAAACAAATAAAAAGTGGGTTGGTCATTTCAAAGTTACTTAACTTGTGGGAAAAGCTCACAGAGACAGAACAATAGAAAAATAGCTGATTGGCTACCATGAAGTCACTTTAGGTTGCCTCTTTTGTGAAAGGATTAGGGCAGAGGGGGCTTTATTATCATGCCAATTGAAACCAGCCTTTTTGGAAAAGTTGGCTGTATGTCTCTAATCCTGATTTCTCAGAAGATCAGATTAACTGATTGGTGATATGATACTTTTGCATGAATGTCTCTATTTTGATCTTTAGCCTGGTCTCTTAGAGCCTAAATTGGGAGCTTAGCCCAAACCAATGGCCTCCTTTAATTTTTATTTAACAAAGCCAATGAAATTTCCTTATTGTCTGTCAGTTTGAGTTGGATTTCTGTTACTTGCAGAGACAATGGTAAATTACATAAAAGTGATAATTTTATAATCACCCACTGCAATTAGAATATTTCTACATTTATTTTGCTCCTTTTCTTTCACATATTAGGGCTCATAAATGCATCATTTTAAGAAAGAATACCCTTGTTAATAACTTTGAAAAAGACACAGAGTTAGATCTCTATTCCTTTCAGGGAGGAGACATTGTGTATACAGGGGTCAACATATAGCACACCTCTTTTTTCTACCTTATCCCCAGAGTCATTGAGCTCTCCAGATGAGAATGTCAGCACTCTTACTGATGGAGCTGCTGCAGTTGTTAGTGGCTTAAATGTATTATCGCACTGATTTTCTCATGCATCAGACCTAATACTTCTGTGTTTAGCCGCAGACAATACTAAACCAGCCCAGGCCTGTTCTTATGACACTCGAGATGAAGATGCACAAAGAGATGCACACTGCAATCAGGCTGAAATCCAAGAAAAGAAAGACAGCTGGGGCAGCGTTACAGCTTTATCCCAACTATGGTGTAGACCCTCTGATTTGGAATAAGATAAGAATGGGCAGAAGCTGAGAGTTAAAGCAGACATCCAACAATATGTCATTAGAATAGCAGCAAATACTAGGAAGAAAACCAACAAGGTCTTATGTGAACATAAATGATCAAGGTTGTTATAGAAGGGGCAATTTGGAAGCCAGGCATAGTGGTGCATGCTTGTAATCCCAGCATTTGGGAGGCTGAGGCCGGAGGATCCGGGTTTGAGGCCAGCCTCAGCTACCTAGTGAGGCATTCTGCAACTTAGTGAGACCCTGTTTCAAAAAAATAAACAATAAAAAATAGGGCTGGAGGTGTAGCTTGGAGGTAGAATGCTCCTGAGTTCAATCCCCAGTACCACACACACACAAAAAAAGGTAATTTGGCAAGGGTCCATGACCCTCATCTCCTCTCTCATCTCCTTCTCTTTCTTCCTTTCTTCTTTACCTCCTCCTATTAAGTAAAATTTATAGGAGGTCATTGGTTTGGACTGAGCTTCTGACCTAGGCCTAAGAGACCAAACCCAAATGGAAGAATTCACTCTGAATTTCTATACCACTAAGCTGAAAATGAAGTTGTTTATCTGACCTTCTGAGAAAAAAATATGAGAGACAGAAAGAGAGAGAAGGAGTGAGGGGAAGGAAGAGAGAAAAGGAGGGGTGAGAGAGAGAGACAAGAGAGAGATGGGGGGGAGGGGAGAGAGAAAGAGAGAGAAAAGAGCCAAATTTCCAAATAGAGCTATTTTGGCTGGCATGGTAAAGACATCCTTTCTGCTTTAATATACAAGGAAAAATAATCTAAAGGAAACTTTAAAAGACCAATCCAGTTTTTGTTTTCTGTTTCTGCTTTCTTTACCCTAGAAAACCAGTTCACTCAGTTCTTCAGAACACTTATATTTTATAGGCATTACTCAACTACAGAGTTACAAATAAAAGGTAACTAGATCTTTAAATTTGTTCTCAAAAAAGATTTGTGAAAAATGTTCAGCACAACTAATCATCAGGAAAATGCAAATTAAAACCGCAGATATCACCTCAAATTTGTTAGAAGAGCTATTATCAAAGAGACAAAAGACAGCAAGTGTTGATGAAGATATGGAGAAAAAGGAACCCTGTACATTGATGGTGGGAATGCAAATTAGGATAGCCACTATGAAAAGCAGTATGAAGGTTCCTTAAACAATTAAAAATAGAACTATCATATGATCTGTCAATCCCACTTCTGGGTATATATCCCAAAAAGAAGAAATATTTGACAAGCGAAGTAGCTGCACTTCCATGTTCCCTGCAGCATTAGCCACAATCTCCAATATATGTGCTCAACCCAAGTGTCTGTCAGCAGATGAATGGGTGTAATAAATGTGGTATATACACACAATTGAATACTATTCTGCCTTCAGAAAGAAGGAAATCCTGCCATTTACAACAAC
Source organism: Graphiurus murinus (assembly GCA_004027655.1). Lineage (NCBI taxonomy): Eukaryota > Metazoa > Chordata > Mammalia > Rodentia > Gliridae > Graphiurus > Graphiurus murinus. The sequence goes on along the minus strand of PVLC010015302.1, from coordinate 5,974 downwards.
ATGAATGAACCTGGAGGACATTATGTAAGTGAAATAAGCCAGGCACAGAAAGAAAAATATTGTCTGATCTCATTCATATGTGGAATCTTAAAAAAAAATAAAATCATAAAAGTAGAGAGCAGAATCATGGTTACCAGGAGCTAGGGGGAATGGAGGGAAGATGTTGGGGAAATATTGGATATGAGGTAGAAAACGACAAGAGAAATAATTGACAACAGTTAATAACAATTTGTTGTATACTTGAAAAATCAGTAAGAAAGTAGATTTTAATTGTGCTCACCACAAAAATAGACATGTTAATTGGCTCTATTTAGTCATTTCATGATGTATATGTATTTCAAAACATTTTACACCATAAATATACATGCTGGCTTTTAATTAACAACTTAAAGATAAACCATTAAAATAAAATGCTGAAATTAATTTAAATTAGATATAATTTAAAAGTTTGTAAAGAAAAATAAGTAATTTAAATGTAAAAAATGAAAGGAAGGTGAAGAAATAGAAACAGAGCTATAGGCAACTCTTTTGAATTATTTTGATGTGAAAAGGAAGAATTTATAAACAGAAGAAAAAGTGGAGCTAAGGGAGGTGTTTGTGTATGTATGTCTGCATTTGTTTGTTTGTTTAAAGAGAGTTGCTTGCTATTTGCTGATGAAAATGACCTAGTAGGATAGGAGACAGTGACTTGCAGGAAAGAGGAGCATGAAGTAACTCTCAGGTCCTTGAGAAGAAAGAAGAAGACAGTTCAGGACACAAGGATAAAAACTGAAAATAGAGAATGAAAGCCTGGCATCTTTTAACAAAGGAGAAAAAGGAGAAGGTAGATACAGGGGTGAGTGGGCAAAAAATATGAAGGAGTTTCCATCTGATGCTTCTATTCAAGGCCTAGAATAGAGTAATATAGCTAGCTGTACTACCCTCAATAAATCCAATGTTTTAAAATCACATTCTTAAAAATGCTGGTGTAAGCTGGACCTGGTAGCACACTCCTAAAATCCCAGTACTTGGGAAGCTGAGACAGGAGGATTACAGGTTCTTGGCCAGCCTCAGCAATTTAGTGAGGCTCTTAGCAACCTATCAAGACCCTGTTTCAAAATAAAATATAGCATAGGGCTGTGGGTATAGCTCAGAGGTAGAATACCCCGGGGCTCAATCCTCAGAAACAGAGGGGGGAAAAATGCATTTGTGGCCAGGCATGGTGGCACATGCCTATAATCCCAGTACCTGGGAGGCTGAGAAAAAAGGATTGCAGGTTCAAAGCCAGCCTCAGCAATTTAGTGAGGCTCTCAGCAACTTAATGAGATCCTTTTTCCAAATAAAAAATTAAAAAAAAAAAAAAAAAGGGCTGGGGATGTAGCTCAGAGGTAGAATGCCCTTGGGTTAACTCTCCAGCACCACATATACACAGAGAGACACACACAGACAAAGCTATTGTAAGTACATCAAAATATGACCAAATTCATGATATTATGATACTTTTCAAAGATGTAACTTCAAAAAGGAAAACAAATTTCTTGGTTATCATATGTGTGCAAATTAAAAAAATGTAAGTACATTCTAATTGGCCATGTTTAGAATTAAATACGAGAATCATGAGTATTCTATAATTATGATTATAGATATAATTACTGACATTTGGAATCTGCTTGCTTGAGTAGACCTGATAATTACACTATCATGTAAAATAGGCTTGGGTTCAAACCTAAGCAGGACTGAGTGCTTTGCAGGGATAAAAATTTCCATGGCTAGAGGATTGCATTCTTAACCTGAGCCAGGTATTTAAAAAAAAAAATGCTGTTTAGGTCATAAGGGAGCTCAAGGAGGAGGTGGAGTGGGTGGGGAGAGGAACTTTACAGATGACTTTGTGCAAACTCATCACCACTGTAGGAAAAAACAGAAAACCACAACCCTGGCCATAACATTATCTTTGGCCTATGAAGAACTAGTACATTTTTTGGCTGACTGTCATCTCAATAATTTATCTTGCTGTTGCATAATATGTCTCCTTAAGAAGCCTCAAAGAGCCCAGCACCAGTTATTCCATTTGTTCTCATAGCGTTCTGAAGCTGAGAGCAGCTTGGCTCCACTTCAAGGAAATTTGTCCAGACCAATGCTGGCCAGTGGAAATAGGACTCAAGCCACATATATAATTTAAACATTTCTAATAGCTACAGTTTAAATAAAAAGAGAAAGAGAAACAGGTGAGATTGATTTGACTGTTCTATTTTATTTAACTCAAGATAGCTAAACTATTATCATTTCCACATGTAATGACATAAACAATTCTTCATGTAATCTATGACCTTCTTTTGTTTGTAGTGTCTTGGAAATCTAGCCTACATTTTACTGTGACAGTACATCTCAATTTGGACTAGCCACATTTCACATGCTCAGCAGCACCATTCTAGAGAATCAAGGAGAGGCTGATGGTCATAGAATCCAAATCTGGACTCTATCACAAACTGATCTAATGTGTGTCAGAGTTTGTCACTGCCCTGCTCAAAATCCTCTCGAGAGCTGTGCTTTGTACATCATTGCATTACCAGCTCTCAGAATACCGCTTGGCACACAGTGGGCTGGTTCAGTCATTCTATCAATGTTGTTTTCTTGATGAGCTTTCTCCTGGTGTCCTGTCCCACTTGGAACAATAGACAAAGTGTTACCGGTAAGGCTGTACATGGTACAACCCCTGCCTCCTCTTGCTGATTTCACAGCCTTCCAATTTTTCCTTCATTCTGCCCCTTCCCCAGGCCTTCTTGTTGGCTGAATCACATTCATTCCTACCTCAGGGTTGAAGTGTTTCTTGTTCCTTTGGACTTGAATTCATCTTCTCATGGCATAACCCTTAAATTGATTCAAGGTTTTGCTGGAATATCATTTTAGAAAGGCCTACGATCAAAAACTTAATTCAGGCTTTTGCTGACACCTTATCTTAGAGAGGCCTGTGATCAAAACCAGCTTTCCTCTGTAACCATTTTTCCAGCTACTCTGCTTTCACCGCAGACTGGAAGTGCACTTGCATGCTAAAGTTGGCTTACAGTCTGTCCATCTCCTCCACTAGAAGAAGAGTTCCATGAAGTCAAGAGCTGTGCTTTGTACATCGTTGCATTACCAGCTCTCAGAATACCGCTTGGCACACAGTGGGCTGGTTCAGTCATTCTATCAATGTTGTTTTCTTGATGAGCTTTCTCCTGGTGTCTTCTGTGCTGCTCCAATTCTTGGCTAGTATCCTTTAGTACTGTATGTAGTACTGAATTCTCCTTTTATTACCAGACTGCCTGTTTTATATATCAGAACTAATTTCCCGGATTCCATTTTCTCTTTTCTTGTTTTGGTTGAGCAAATTTGCTGATAGCTTCCTGAGAAATGGACCTGTGAGGTCATTTTTATTCACCTTTCATGCATGAAAATATATATTTACCCTCCCACTTAATTAATAAGTTGGGGGAGAACAGAATGCTAGATTGGCAATCATTCTCTTCTATTTTCTAACGTTTAGGGTTGCCATCGAGAAGTCTAAAGCCATTCTGATGCCTGATGTTTTTTTCTTTAGAATTGTGTCTTTCTTTTTTCAAAGCTTTTAGATTTTATTTATTTATTTGGTTCATAGGGTTCTACCATTTCATAGTGATGTGTCTCAGGGTAGGCTTATTTTTATCCATTGTCTTAAGAGCTCAATAGAGCATTTTAATTTGGAAAGTCATGTCCTTTTGTTTCAAGAAATTTTCTTGAATTGTTTCTTTGATAATTTTCCCCCTTTGATTTTCTCTATTTTTTCTTTCTTGGACTCCCATTATTCAGATATTGAACTTCCTGAACTAGCCTGCAAATTTCTCATATTTTCTTGTCCTCGATTTTTCCATTTCCTCCTCCTCCTCCTCCTTCTCCTCCTCCTCCTCCTCCTCCTCCTCCTCCTCCTCCTCTTGTCCTCATTCTCATCAGTGTTCAGCTTTCTTGGTATTAACAAGTCAGTTACTGCTCAATTACAATTTTTCTAGCTTCTGAAATTGTGTTGCTACTTTTTCCTCTTTATTACTTATGTGCTTGTGGATTTATGCCTTTAAAAAGTCCATCCACAGTAGTAGTTTGTGGGTTTTCAGAAGAAACAGAAACTACAACGTGTATTGGCTGGCATTTCTAATAGGAATTTAAGCATACACACCCTTTACTACACGATTATTAAAGTGTCTACCTTTTGGCCCTTGCCAAATTACCAGCCTCATCTCGTGTCCATTTTATGCTTTCAGGTTCTTGAAGGTGCTGTGTTCTCCATTGGCCAGCTGGCCTCCATAAATGCCAATCCAACTGTAGGGAACTTCTGCTTGCTGCCAGCCTACCTCTATGGATCCCTAGGTCTGAGTTTAAGTGTGATTGCTTAAAGCAGACATCTCTGACCCTCAAATTTTGGCAAAACCTTCCCACTGTAGGATCCCTAGTAGTTAGTTCTCTCTCTTTTTAAAATGGGTCACCTTTGGTTGTAAGTGTTGGTTTTAATACCATTTTTTTTTTCACTAGTCTGAGCTCCGTGCAAGCAGGGACCATGACCACTCTCCACTTCATGTACTGGTAACTGGGCTATACCTTGTTCATTGCAGTATATCTGGCTCTTAGCACAGGGCCTGGGAAATAGCAGGTGCCCAATATGTGTTTGATGAATAAAAAGATGAAGACAAGTGAAATTACTTGCTTATGATGAGAAAACAGTATTGAGATTCTCCCAGTCCTTTCTGTTTATCTCTACCTGCTTATGCCTGTCTTCTTGGTTTGTATTTAAAAGAAGTCAAACATACTACTGGTTAATTGCTTCCAAATTGGGAAAAGGAGATAATTACCCCTTAAATCTGTAGATGGAAGCCGGGCATGGTGGCGCACACTTGTAATCCCAGCATTTGGGAGGCTGAGACTGGAGGATCTGGGTTCGCGGCCAGCCTCAGCTATTTAGTGAGGCCCTCCATAACTTAGTGAGACCCTGTTTCAAAATAAAGAATAAAAAATAGGACTGAAGGTGTGGCTCAGAGGTAGAATGCCCCTGGGTTCCATCCCTAGTACTTAAAAAAAAAATTATAGATGGGCAAGTTGAAGATAATTGTCTATTTTTATTTGTAAATAAGGGAGCTGAGGATTGGTAATACTATACAGGTTATGAGAGATGATTCTAGAACTAAGAATTATCTTTTACTTCTACCCTGTTCCCTTTTTTACGGTTTAAAATACATCCAGGTGGGTTACCTCTCCAACCCTATTGTCCGTCCCTCATGTTCTTTCTATGTGTTGCCACCTTGTCCTCTACATCTGACAGTTGTCAAATAACTCCCACCACATTGCTGTTCCAGGGACTAGATCAGTGTTTCTCACTTGGTGGGTGTAGTGCAATAATCTCCTGGGCGGCTCTGTGGGTCTACACCTGCCCCTTCTCTCTCCTGCCCTTCTAGTTCCTGCCCTAGGTGATCTAGAGTCATCCCTTAAAAATACTCAAGTAATTTTGGCATGACTCATCTTCACAGGTGAGGAATATTGGATTAAATATTAATAATTACCAAACTGTATTTTATGATTGTTTTATTACTGGCATTAGTTGCTTTTCATGTTTTCCTCATATGTGGAAGTGGTAGTACAATGTGAACCAGACACCAGCTTTAGGACTTGACTGGCCTGCCCCTTACCAGCTGGATTGGTTTGTTACATTTTTCCTTTTTATTTTGAAAATTGAAAGCGTCCAGAAGGTTGAAAGAATAATACAATGGATACTGTTTGTGTTCGCCTAAGTTCATCAATTTTTCACATCTTGTTAAATTTGCTTCCTTCCCTTCTGTGTGTGCTTTTGTTGTTGAACCATTGACACGTATATTTTTGCTGTTAAACCATGTGAAAGCAATTTTTATACATCATGACATTTTATCCACAAATTCCCATCATACTTAAGGAAATTAACTTAATTTTAATTCATTAATATCATTTAATACATAGCTTC